>PVJH01000102.1:0-294303 GCA_004026705.1 Nesogale talazaci | reverse complement strand
TATTCCCATCCCAAGTTTCAGGGTCCCAATTTTTTCCTTTCAAAGCCCTCACTTTGGCTTCCGATACTGCTCTAGATCTGCTGGCAGATGATCTTTCCCAACATTGTCCTTCTGACACCCAGACCTGAACATCTCCTGACATTATAACTGGTAGCCTCTGAGGTCTTAAAGGCTTGAAAGTAAACAACCTGTCATCTAGCACAGAAGCAACAAAGCCCACATGGAAGAAGCACACCAGCTTGTGGGATCACGAGGTGCAGAGGGATTATATATCAGGCTTCAAGAACTAAAGAGCATAACATTGCGTTCTCACTTTCCTGATATGATTGTTGAAGACAAACATGTGCATAGCTAATCTGGTGAAGAAAGTGGATGATGCCGGGCTATCAAAAGATATAGTGTCTGGGGACTTAAAGGCTTGAGTAAACAAGCGGCCATTCAGCTCAGAAGCAACAAAGCCCACATGGAAGAAGCACACCGGCCTGTGTGATCACAAGGTGGCAAAGGGATCCGGTGTCAAGCATCAAAGAGCTAAAAATGATATCATTATTGATGAGGGGGAGTACAGATTGAGGACCCAAAGTCCATCAATAGGTGAAGTGACATCCTCTTGCAGAGGGGTTACAAGGAGGAGATGAGCCAGTTAAGATACAGGGTAGTAGCAATGAAATATGCAACCTTCCTCTAGTTCTCAAATACTGCCTCCTAACCACTATCATGATCACAGTTCTACCACATAAATCCAGATAGACCAGGAAATGTACTGTGAAGTTGGAAACATGGGAAATTAAGGATAAATGATCCCTCAAGACTAGTAATAGGAGTGGTAATACCAGGAGGTTGGAGGGATGGTAGAATAGAAAGGGAGAACCAATTTCAGGGATCTATATGTAGCCTCCTCTTTGGGACATGGGCAACAGGGAAGTAAGTATTGGGACACATTGGACAGTGTACAGTATGAAAATAATAACAATTTATAAATTACTAAGGGTTCATGGGGGAGGGGGGAGAGGAAGGGAAATATAGGGAGCTGATAGTGGGGGCCTGGAGGGAGGGAGGATGTTTTGAGAGTGATGATGGCATAAGCGTATAAATGTGGCCTGCATACAATTGATGTATGTATGGACTCTGATGAGAGTTGTATGAGCTACCAATAAAATGATTCATTAAAAAAAAAAAAAGTTACAATCTTGGAGCTGAGCCCTGGTGATGTAGTGGTTGTGCGCTGGACTGCGGCCCACTGGGATGGAAGTTCAATTCCAGCAGCGGCTTCACAGGAGTAAAGGCTGGGCCTCCTACTCCCACCACCAGAGGGCAGTGATACCCAAAAAAAAAAAAACAAACAAAAAAGAAAGAGTTACAATCTCAGAAATAATCTCAGAAACCCACAGAAGAATTTCTACTTTGCCTGTAGGACATTTGGAGTCAAAAATGACACAATGGTGGTCAGACCTTTTTTTAAAAAAATTCAACAGCCCCCTGGTAGTTGAAACCTTTTATACTACATCCCATTTTCCTGGATAAAGTGTAGGGTATCTGCTTTTGCAATTTGCCCTTTATCATGCCAGCTTCTGTCAGGGGGCACTGTCACCTACTTTGGGAAACACTGACCTAGAGGGAATAACAAGTCTTCCATACCCTTCAATGTGTGTCTGGTTATCTGAAAAACAGATTGACTGAGTGGGGGCTGCTATTGGTCCAGTATTTCTCTTCCTCTGCAAGCTTTCTCCCCTCTTTCCCTGTGCTTTCATTCCTCTTTTCTGCCCTTCTCTTCAACACTTCTCTTCCCCCTTTCCTTTCCTCGCTCAGTTCTTTCTTTTTCTCTTTTCATCTTTGATTCTTTAATTCATTTAGGCAAAGTTCCACAGGTCTTAAACTTGAAGATAAGATCTTTCCCAAAATGCAAGGTAAATTTAGACACAATCTTCAATATTTCCTGAACACTCACTTCTTTCCAGGTCTTGGCATCGTCCTCACTTTTTGAAATTCTCAAACCTTTCTATGCAGATTCACTGTGAGAATCCATAGATTGTATCTGGTTTCAGATATCTTACCATTGCCTCCCTTTCTTAGGTAGGAAGGAACAGGGACAAGGGGTTATCCCACAACATGCCTGAAAGCTCTCAACAGGAGGTTGGAGGTGAACCCGGCAAGCCCTAGCCAGCTATACAGGTTATTGGGTATGCACCAATTCAAGCCTGAAACAGGTGGACAGTACACCTGTGCGGCTCAAACTAAGACCAGGTGAGCTTAATTCAGCCAATGAGATCAACTAATACCTTCTACCATGCCTCCCAGCCATCAGCCTCAAATACCTGGGCCTTGAGCCCACCCATTCCCTCTTCTTTGCCCTTCAGCCCATAGAGCCACAGTCTCTCTGACCTGAGGCTACCATGTGTGCATGTGCAGTCTCTCAAGTTTGCCGTGTTTATGGATTATAAAATCTGAAACTTCTTCCACCCTTTATGAAAAAACCCCTTGGATCAAAAGCCAGGCTTTGGCATGAATTCTTTCTCATGTGAAGCCAAGAACCAAAGTATTTCCCAACTAAGAAATCTACCACCTTGCTCTTTTACCCTTGAATTGGGTTGTTTGAATTGCTGTGACAATGTACCACAAACTAGGTAACTTGAAATATTAGAAATTTATTCTCACAGTTATAGAGCTTAGAAGTCAGAATTCAAGGTGTTTATCAGTGTCATGTAGTGTCTGAAGAGTATAAGGGAAGATTCTTCCTTGTCTATTCTAATTTCTGGTAGTATAGGCCTTCCTGGACTTGCAGATGCATGGTCCCAATCTGTGCTTCCTATCTTTATGTGAAAATCTTCACTCTGTGTGTCTGTGCCTCCTTTCCACCCCCCAATCTACCATTTAAAAAGAATAGCATTTGGGGAGAAAAAAAGAATAGCATTCACTCACTCCAGTATAACCAAATTTTAATAAATTATATCTACAAAGACATTATTTCAAAATTAAATCACATTTATAAGGACCAAGGATTAGGACATCCGTCTACCTTTTTGGAAATCAACGTTCAACAAATCCAATCCAAGATATATGTTCCCAACAAATCTCTTCAATCAACATTTTTGATGACCTGTATTTCTTTCTCAAGATTCTACCTTGACTCCTTTTGATCAAACCTGTCGTACGTAAATATCTTGATATTAAGCCTTTTCGAATTCTAGCTACTTATTGCCTTTTCAGCTTGATCCCCAATGTGGTTGACCCAGGTGTGGTCTGCAGGACTCAGAACTCCTCAGGCTGATCTTGTAGAATCAACTCAACTCATGACTTTTGTTTACAATCCTCTTTAGGTAACTACTCTCTACTTCTCCATTATGCTACATCCTTTTTAATTCATGAGAAATAACAGGTGATGCTAATTATTTTTGTATGGGTTGACATTTATGTCAAGTCAATACCATTGGGTGGTGTTGTCTTGTCTCCTAAACTCCTTAAAAGTAGCTATCAAAACTGTGAGTTTCCTTTGTGTCGGTGCCTGGTCTTCACAAATCCAACCAACCCACCACTAACTAACTAATCTGCTTCCATTAAGTTGATTTCTACTCAAGGGAAACCCATGTGTATCAGAGTAGAACTGTGTTCCATTTGCTATCAAAGGCTTCTTTTATTTTAAGATTTGTATTTTTAGCCACTGGTGGAACCTCTGTGAGTCAGAATTGACTCAGTGGCAACTGATTTGATTTTTTTTTTGTGGGGGGGTGGGGGTGGGTGTCAACTTGCAAGAGGGCCTGTAGCTGGTAAAAATGTTTAGCCCAGTTAGCAACTAACAGAAATTGGAGATGGAAATCCACCCAGAGGCACTTTGGAATAAAGGCCTACTGATGTACTTCTAAAAAAAATAATTTTGGTGGATTGAAACAGCTGACTGTATGGTCAGCTGCCCAACTCATTACCTACTGCACTGCCATGTCACAAGACATCACCTGCTAAAAAGTGAATAGCATGTTTTCAATGTAGAGGGTGGAGGAGCCCCAAGTCCTTGATAGGAATGGGTGCAATGTTCCATGGTGCCCACCTTGACATTTAGAGGAGGAAGCAGTGCTGACTGTGGACCACCTCGTCTCATCTTCCCACTAAGCAACTTCGATGGTCTCGACTTAATCTTCCAGCCCGCGAGTTGCAAGATTACACATGTGCTCCCGTGAAAGGCAAAATCAGAGCCAGGCAGGACCTCCCCTGAGAAAGCTGCCTATAAATTGTAAAACCCTTAAATGAATCGCTTAGAGGCACAGACTTGCCTTGGGTTAGGGTTAATTGGGTCTGGTACAAAGAGTTTTATGTTCATAACTTACTGTCCATCTAGCCTCTTCCTGATTTTTTTAAGTTATTTTGCTTCAGGGCAAATTTGTATTTGCTTCTCTGACAATGATCAGTTTGAAGCTGAACTCTTTTCAGCTGTTGGGAACTTGTAACCTGCTCAATATCAACCAGATTTTCTCTTAGCATTTCATCCATTTCAGATGGGTCGAAATGGAGCTTGAGGCTTTTCTGGTGAGTATTTTATCTTTTAATCCCTCTCTACGCAGAAAATAGCTTCAAACTAGTTTTGGGGGTTTTTTTTGCTCATTAAAGTTCTCAAAGAAATTTTTTCCCTTCCTTTCCTGACAGTTCAGATTTTAAGCACTCGCTGAATATTATTTAAGTTACTTTTAAAAAGAGACCTCAGACATTCTCAATACTTGTCCAGTGCAATGGTATATCCCTTCAAGGGGGTGCCCACCTCCTTCTTTCAGTGTTCAGTTAGAAGCTAAGCTCGGTGGCTAAGAACTCAGACTCTCTGTTTAGTCAGACCTGAGACCAAAGCCTGTTTGTTACCAAAGCACTCTAGCTTACTTGTTCGTTCAACTTGGAATAAGGAAATTAACCTCGCTGACCTTAGTTTCCCATATGTTGCTGATGATCATGAGGATATCACTTACTAGGGATGGATTTTGAATAGGTTCAATAAGATGATCTGAAAAAAAGTCCTACTATATACCTAATATGCACTAATTATTATAACCCTAAAGAACACTAATTATATCACAGACTATGTACTAACATCGTATTTAAGAACAGAGCTCTAAAGCCCAGACACTTATTAAGTCAATTTCAACTCATATCATCCATGTGACAGAATAGAACTTCCTCATTCTATTGTCTTGGCTGTAAACTTTATGGAAGTAGATCACCAGACCTTTCTCCTGTGGAATTACTGGTTGCCTTTATGCTGCCAACCTAATGGTGAAGTACTTAATCATTTGCACCAAAAGGCTTCTATATAGCCGTACTTCAGAGTTCTAATCTAACCTGTAGCTTGGGCAATTTAGTTAAATTCCTCCATTCCTGAATTATCAAATGAAAATCATAATTGAACCACCACATTAGATTACTATGAGTATTAAATTAGAACCAACTTTGACACATAGAGAAAAATAAAAAATTCTATGAAGGGTAGATGCCAGCAGTTTTTAAAAAGAAAGAGAGAAGAAATAATAAGAGTCCCCAGATGCAAAATGATCACATCCTAAATAATGTACTCATAATAAAATGAACTCTTCTGGGGTCAGTTTTCATTCAAAACAATAGACCGACCTTCAAAGGAAGCAATGGTACCAGGAAGGAAAGCTCTCCTCAGAACAACCCATCAGACAAGAAGATATGCTCAAAAACACAGCTCCTGAAAGGACAAATGGAAACAGCAATCAAGGAGGAAGTGGAAAGAGTGCAGCTTCATGTTGAGTACTGCAGCCATTGTCATGAAACAAAATGTGTGTAAATTGATGAATGGAAATCAATTTGCTTTATAAACTTTTACACAAACCATACTAAAATGTCCCAAAAAAGTGTTTAGCTTTCTTCCTGAATTGAAACATACCTACATGTCATTTTAATCACTCCTGTTTTCTCTTTTGCAAAGACTATTTTTCTGGGCAAAGAAAGAGATAGGATAAGGCAGGACTGAATGAAATGTTGGATCATGTCAAGAGATTAGATATTACAACAACCAGTGCTTGACAATCATTCTTTTTTGTCTTCAGGTCAATCAATCATATGTACAATAAAACTAAATATGGCTCAGGTCATACCAGTTATTGTCTTTGAACCCATCTTTGCAATCACTAGGTCAATTTATCTCTTCAAAAGTCTTCCTCTTTTTACTGTCCCTAGAAGAAAAATTGGAGCATCTCTGCCCCTGATGTTTCTCTCTGCTTCTTATTCATTTCTTGCTCTAGGATGGAGCAGAAGGGGGTGGTGTGGGGGGTGGCATTGAAGTTTTTTATTATTTTGTTAAGGACCATTTGGATATTTATAACATAATGTATGGGTCATGCAAAATTATCAACCTGAAATTTATCTTGTTGTATTTGGTCAAACATTTAGTTAACTCACCCCTGGTAAGATGGCTGGAACTGCTTCTCTTTGTTAAGGTAAGGCACCTGATGTTAGCTGGTATTGATGATTTCCAAATCTTATCCAGCCCACTGGCTAGACATTTCCTACCCTAGTTCTAAGTTGCATCATTTTGATAATGTCCCCATTGTTATGGGGGAGAATAGTCTTCTGTTCTTTGTAAACCAAACCTGACGTGATGGATCTTCCACACAAGAGTATTGCCTTTGATGGAATGGGCTTCACTTACTTCACCTACAGATGTTGTGAGTACTCAGTAAACATGTGTTTCATGAATGATGTGCCCAGCATTGCCACATAGATGAGCTTCAATAAGCATAGAATAAAACAAAATTAGTTGTAGAAGAAATTGTCGAGAAATTTCTCTACCCAACATCCTATGGCTGAAAGGTTTTTTCCCCCTCACTCAAGTTAACAAACACAGAGGGAGGGTATTGTTTATATATCAAAAGAAAAAGAAGGGCTGAGCCCCGGTGGCATAAGTGGTTGAGTGCAGGGCTGCGGCCGGTGGGCTTGGCGGTTCAAATCCAGCGGCGGCTCTCAGGAGCGGCACTGGGTAGCGCCCACGACCACCAGAGGCAGTGATGCCCACCCCCACCCGTCCCCCGCCAAAAAAACAAACAAAACAAAAAAGACTGTCTAAATTTTGGGGGCTGAGCCCCGGCGGCATAGTGGTTGTGCGCGGGACTGCGGCCCACTGGGACGGAGGTTCAATTCCAGCAGTGGGGCTGGGCCTCCTACTCCCACCACCGGAGAGCAGTGATGCCCAAAAAAATTAAAAAAAAAAAAAAGAAGAAGAAGAAGAGAGGGACCAGACTTCAACTAGGTACACCAAACCTTGAGGATAGCCTACCTTTATGAAGCAGTAAATTAACAGGGGGACCTCTGGGCTCGCTATGCTGATCCTCTCCACATAAGAATTCACTACAGAGGACAGCACTGAAGATACAGATCTGGAAAATGCCTGGTCTTCCCAGACCACACAGGAGCAAACTAGAAGGAAAGAGAGTGGATCGCATCCTGGCCCACCAAAGATGACACACTTGTTCAGAGCAACCAAGGCACAGAGAGAACTGTAGCACTGGCCCTCCCATGAGACATGCTATCCTCTCAATGACCCACAGTGTTGCTGGCGAGAGCACTGGAGATAAAGTGTGGGAATTGTGCACCACCACACTGACCCCACCACTGACCCCACCACACTGACCCCACCACACTGGAGTAAAACATGAAGTAAGTACAAGAGAGCATCTAGAGGAGCAAATCAATGAAGTTCCTGAGGAATCCCGAAAATAGATTTCAAATTCAATTAGAAAATAGACATAAAGTTCAGCAGACAGAAATGGGATTATTTATAGATTTATTTTTTCTTCTTCTCCTCCTCTCTCTTATCTTCATGTCTCTCATTATAAGATAACAATATAAACAATCCCAAAGAGAAAACAGTTTTGAGGGGACAAGGGAGAGTGGGAGGTGGAGGCAAAGGAGGAAGAGTCAATAAACCCAGGGGCAAGGAAGCATCAAGAGATCTAAACTTGATGGTAAGGAGGGCGCAGAATTCCTGGTGAGATTGGATCAAAGGCAATGCAGGTAAGAGGAATTACTGAAAACCAAATGAAGGTTGTACAGGAGAGTGGGACAGGAGGAAAGTAAAAGGAAATAGAGGAAAGATCTAGGAGGTAAAATACATTTATAGAGGTATAAAAACAGGAATGTACATATGTAAATGTATTAATGTATAATAATAGGAATATAGGGCTATGTACACATATTTATATGTTAAGTGTTAAGGAAGCAGATGGATCCTGGGGCTCTACTCAAGTACTTTTCAATGCAAGAACTCTTTGTTCTATTAATCTGCAATTCTGTCATGCTCACCATCCAAATGACACAATCATTGAAGACAAAATGGGTGCATAAGTAAATGTGGTGAAGGCAGTTTATGGTCTCCAACTATTAGAAGATATAGTGTCTGGGGTCTTAAAGGTTTGAAGTTAAACAAGTGGCTACCTATTAGGGAAGCATCAAAGTCCACATGGAAAAACCAAGCATCAGAAGACACCAAACCAGCATACCGATGGTTTGAGTAGAGACTCAAAGCCCATCCGTAGGCAATTGGACATATCTTCATAGAAGATTACAAGGAAGGGATGAATAATCCAGACTTTAGTCTAGCACTGATGAAACACACAGCATGCCTAAAGTTCTTAAATGCTTCATTCCCCCAACCCCCACCCCCTGCAACCATTATACTAGTTCTCCTTTACAAACCTGGCTACACTGGAATATGTACACTGGTAGAGATAATAGATCTCAACATGTGGAATCCAGGACAGATGCCCCCCATGAATGATAGTGAAGAGTAGCAATGTCATGAGGGTAGGGGGCAGGTGGAGGGAGAAGGGAGAGAAAAAGATAACTAAACACAGGGACCGACATATAACCCCCCCCCCACACACACACACACAGAATGACAACAGAAATGTAGATGAAGAGAGACAGTGTTTGAAAGATATGAAAACAATAATAATTTATAATTTATCAAGAAACATGATGTTACGGAAGGGAGGGGCTAAAAGAAGAGCTGATACTAATGTTCCTCCCTCAAAGGAAATTGGATTTCACTTCTGTCTCTAAACCACTTCCAAGCTCCAAACTTCTGTTCAGAAGTCTGAAACTAGATAATCTGGGCCACTCATTTACTGTCTAAAAGTCCCTCCAACTTCCTGCCTCATCTTCAAACAATGGGCTCATATGTGGCTTTGCTCAGCTCCCAATGACTTCAAGGTTTTCAACATAAGATCAAAAGAAATGAAATGCAATTGGGGCAATCTGTTAAGCTAACAACAGAATTACTTTTTACTTTCTTCTTTTTCCCTATCTTACTCGTAAGAGGAAAATGATCAAAATCTGATTTTTCTAAGGTTCCAAAGGGGAACTGATCTCAAGGATCCATATATAATCTCCCCACCCACAGTGACCAACAAAAGAAATGTGGATGAAAGGAGACAGTGGGTGATGTAAGATATGGAAACAATAATAATTCATAAATTTATCAAGGGTTCACTTATCCTTCAGCCTTATGCAACCTTATAGCTTAGTGCATGTTGACCAGTAGAACAGTATTTTTCTATTCTCCTTGGACCAAGAAGTTATTGGGTGTGGGACACTAGTTTTTCTAGTAAAAGGAACATATTCTGACCCAAAAACCAGCAACACATGTTCTCAAAACTTGTTACTAAAGTCATGGGAAGAGACACTGAAACTAGTGATTTAAAAAAAAAATCTGTAGCCTTTTGCAATATCTTTCCACTATTTTTAAGCTTTCTGCTCCTTCCCCTCCCCAATTTCGTCTTTCCCCAACTCCAACTCCCAAAGCCCAGCTCCTTATTCATGTCAGCTATTTCAGTTTGGGGTTGAGCAGTCTAGACAGGAAGCAAAACCTGCACAGTCTGCATACTGACCCCCTTCTGATGCTCACAGTCATTCCAGAAAGAACAAAGGAACATAGGGCTGATTGAGAGAGGAACTTCAGTTCAATAGATTCATCTAAATTCAACTTGTAAAAGACAGAGGCAGCCAAAAATAAGATGGCCCTTCATAATAAGGATTGACTCAGTAGTTGCAACGATGGGCTAAATTCACAAGAACAATTGTGAATGTAGAACAGGACCAGGTAGTATTTTCTTCTGTTGTAAGTAGGGTTGCTATGATTCAAAGGCACACTGTCTTTAGTGGTTCATTCCCTTGATATATTTATTGATCTTTTTCTATCTTCAAAATTCTGGAACCACAGTCAAACTTTAGCTAACTTAAAGCAAAATAGGGATTTTGGTGGCCCTCTTTAGCTCTTGATATAGTTCTTGAATGGAAGCAGAGCATTGTCAGAGATAGTGTCAGAGGTTGGTCCCTTGGATTAGAAGGCACTTGAAATATGACTGACAAGGGGTTGCTTTCTCAAAAGAAAGTCAACCTCAGTGATGTGAATGGAATAGGTGTTTTTGAGCATGGTGCCTTCGTTAACTTTATGTGCTGATGGGGAAAATTTCAAGATAAGAAGAAGCAGCTGCAAAAAATCTACTAATGTTTGGAAGTTGGAGTGTGTGAGGAAAAAAATCTAGGAAGATTGGAAATCTTCACAAATTAAGTGCAATTCCTAAAGAGCTATATCCTAGGACATAGGGGGTTGAAATGAATTGGTATTGGCTGTTTTGAATCAGCAAATCATATAGTTTACTATGCCAGGAATACCACAATGAAGAGCAAAGGTTTTGAATTCAATGTCATAAATAATATCTCAAGATCTATCATGGAGTACCATGCTATCTGTTGTAGGATTTTATCTATCTTTCTTCAAAGAAAGTCAATCGATAGAACTTATTCAAATTATACACGAACCACCAAAACTAGTGATAAAGGAATTTGAATAATTCTACCAAAATCTTCAGTCAAAAATTGATCAAACATGCAATCATAATGCCTTGATGATTATTAGTGATTGGGATACAAAAATTGGAAACAAAAAGAAAGAACACAATTTTTAAATATGGCTTTTGGAATAGAAATAAAAATGGAGATTGCATGATAGAATTTCCAAAGCCAACTACTTGTTCATAGCAAATACCCTTTTTAAACAATACCAATGTAGACTATACATATGGACTTCTCTGTATTTTATACACAAAAATCAAGTTAACTATATTTGTTGGAAGAAACAATGGGGCAGCTTAATATAAGCACTTTAAATTAGGGACTGACTGTGTTATAGATCATCAATTGCTCATGTAAATTTCAGGATGAAAACGAAGAAAATTAAGCAATTTTGAGAAAGCAAAGTAGAAACTGAAATCTATCCCACCTAAGTTTAGAGAACATCTCAAGAAGAATTTTACTATATTGAAAAAAAATTACAGATGATATGATGGGCTATGGGAGGATATCAAGAACATCATTCATGAAGAAAGCAAAAAGTCATTAAAAAGAAAGAAAAGTTCAAAGTGATGCCAGAAGAGAGTCTGAAACTTGCTCTTAGTCAGAGTACCAAAAACAAACAGAAGAAATTGTGAAGCAAAGAGCTGAATAGAAAGTTTTTAAGAGCAGATCCAGAAGACAAAGTCAAATAGTAAAGTGAATGTACAGATATCTAGATAATGAAAATCAAATGGGAAGAACATGCACAGCTTAACTTAAACTGAGAGAACTCAATAAAAATACAAGCCTCAGGTTACAATCTTGAAAGGGTCTGTGGGGAAAATATTGAAAGATGTTAGAAGCATTAAAAGAAGATAAAAAATCACAGTCACTGTACCAAAAATTACTAATGAACATTCAACTGTTTCAGGAGATACCAGAAGAGCAAGAACCAATGGCTCTGAAGGAAGAAGTTTTGAGTGGCACTGAAGTCATTATTCAAAATCAAGGCTCCCGGAATTGGAAGAATGCCAATTGAAATGTTTCAAAAAGTTAATGCAGCACTGGAAGCACTCACTTGTCTATGTCAGGAAATTTGGAAGATAGCCAAATTTAGTTACTTAGCCAACTAATTCAAAGAGATCCATATGTACATCCATTCCAAAGAAAGGTGACCCAATGGATTTTTAAATTGTATATCATCATTGATATCATAGGCAAGCTACATTTTTGAGAAAATTGTCTATACATTGTTGTAGCAAGACATTGGCAGGGAGCTGTCAGCTTAGGCTGGACTCAGAAGAGAATTTGGAACAAAGATATCATTTCTGATGAATGTTGACTCAAGGCAGAAACTATCAGCAAGATGTTTACTTGTGTTTTGTTGACTATTCAAAGACATTAGACTGTGTGAACTATAATAAACTAGATAGTCTTGAGAAGAATTGGAATTGGAATTCCCTTCATTGTGCTCATGTGGAACTTGTATATGCACCAAAGGAACATTATATGAACAGAACAAAGGAATGCCACGTGGTTTAAAATCAGGAAAGGTGTGCAGCAGCTTTGTATCCTCTCATCATACTTGTTTGTTCTGTGTGATGAGCAAACAGAGAAGATGAATTACATGAAAAAGAATGTAGTGTGCACATTGCAGGAAGGCTTAATAACAATATGTTATTTGAAGATGACACAATCTTGCTTGTGAAAAGTGAAGAAGATTTGAAGAAGAGCAAGAATTTCAGCATTCAGTACAGACCACAGCTCCATGTAAAGAAGACCACAATCCTCACAACTGATCCAAGAGTTAACACGACATGATGAATAGAGAAAAAGTTAACATTGTCAAGGATATTGCTTTGATTGGATTCACAATGTAAGCAGTAGTCAACAGATCAAAAAGTGCATTGTATTGGGTAAATGTGCTGCAAAAGACCTCTTTAAAGTGTTGAATAGCAAAGGTGTTATTTGAAAACTAATGTCCACCTGACCCAAACCATGGTATTTTCTATTTCCTCATGTGCATGTGAAACATTGACATTGAATAAAGAAGAATGGTAAAGAATTGATGCACTTAAATTGTGGTTCTGTTGAAGAATTTGGAAAGTACCATGAATAAACTAACTTTATTTTTGGAAAACGTTGACCAGAGGACTCCTTAGGGTCAAGGGTACCAAGACTTTATTTTACATCCTGTGGGCATCTTTTCAGGAGAGCTCTGTCCTTGGATAAGGCCATTGTGCTAGGATTAGTTGAGGGGCAAAGAAATAGAAGGTCCTCAAAGACATTTTTGGATGCCATGCTTGCGTCATAGGGCTCAGCAAAGAAACAATTGTGAATATGTTGCAGGAACAAGCAGTGTTTCATTCTATTGTGCTGAGGGTCACTAAGAATTTGCTACATCCTGACTGCTAAGGTCCATTGGCAAGATAAGTCAGGTGTTCATACCCAAAAATCAAGGACAAGGTGAATTCCTCCTCAGGTAAAATAAGGAAAGAATAAATATTTCTTGGGAAGAAAAAGCAAACAAACATTTAATCCACCACACATTCCATCCCCGGAGTGCTTCTGAAACTATCTCTGAAATACTTAAAAATGATGTCTTTTATGATTCTCATGGATCGGAAAAGGTCACTGTTTCTTGTTCCTTGAATAGTTGTAAGGAAGTACCTCTCCACTTCCTCAAGAATGCCAGTTTTCACCCAGAGTTTCTATGCAGCTATTAATATTCTCCTACCTTTGCAAATACAGGAGGGTCTTGAGAAATCTGTGGGAAAATTCAATTATCTTTTTATTCCACGAACTGTTTGACATCCTTCATAGCTATTTCATACCTCTTGTTATATTGAGAATGTCACATAAGAAAACCCCATGCTTCCACTTCTTTTGTATTTTGGAAATCTCCTTGGTGCCATTAAATATGTTGGCCATTGAATAGCTACTTGAAAGCATCCTCAACCATTCTTCTGCTCTCACTTCCATATGATAAGAGCCCCCAATCTTGTGTTCCTGAAGAATCCATGGGTGATCTAGGTGATTAACTTGTTCACTTGTTAATCTGAAGGTTGGAGGTTCCAATTTACCCATAGTTGCCTCAGAACTAGTCATTCAGTCTACTCCTGGAATACTAGCCACATAAATCCCAATGAAACACAATTACTTGACAAATGTAGGGTTGACATGAGTTGAAATCCATGTAATCACAATGGGCTTTCTGTGCTTCTGTCGCATCCCTTGTGTGCCTGTACGCTGACACATATCAGACAGTTAACATGACTTTGGAGTCATCTCACTGAGATAAGTTTCTAAAATTTCTAGGGTGTTTGAAAAAATTCAGGTTCCTAGGTCTCACTTAAGGGTCAGTTACAGAACTTGATCTGCCCACTTTTTATTTTGATTTGAGTAGAGGAATACAGTGCAAATTGACTTAAACAGCTTTCCATTCAACAATTCATACAGGTTATTCAGACATTCATTGTTTAACACACACAACGTACCAGCACTTTCCCCATTTCTTCCTTGTGTTTATAATTTCCAATCTTCCTCCTTCCTGTCTTCTAAGCTGTAATCCTGGGCAAATATTGGTCTTTTATCTTATATGGTTGATTGTACTAAGATGTGTGTACATCCTTGTTGTAATTGTTAATATTAGAGGTCTGACTATTGTTTGCCACGACAGGGCTCTCCAGAAAAGTTGAGCCTTCAGAGAAAGTTCAGTTCCAGGCTTGAAAGGTGAATACAGGACATAGTTTTGAGGGTCTCTACCAGTCTCTGTTAGATCAGTGAATTTTCTCTCTCTCTCCCTTATCTTTTTATGCAAATATAAAACATTTGACAGTTACAGTATATGGCAGTGGTAGGCAACATCTTTTTCAAGTGGGTCATTTTTCAATTGTTTTTCACAAAAATTTTTGCTGGTGGGTCACATCACTTCTACATTATCATAGAATAGAGAAAATAAAAATGTGATTCAGATGGGATGTGGCAGTCATGTGCATATGTTAATTTTATGATCGAAATGTAGGGTGGAGTCTAGCCTGTTAATCTGGAGATACCCATTGAGTAGCATGTGAGGCCTCTGTGTGGACATGGCTTTCTCCTGAAACTTCTGGGAAATCTCGCGATATTTCCCTCGTCAAGATGAGAAACTACCTTCTCCAGTTGTTGGGAGTTAGTCTCAGAGACGTTGAATCACGGACAAGACAAGATGGCAGTGTCCGAGAAGCTGAAGGAGCCGGTGGAGAGACCACACGGCTTTGCCCTGATGGAGCCAGACCTCTGAAGCTGGGGCGGCCACATGGAGACGTCTGCCAGCGATGAGTTGCTTCTGCTGTTCATGTACCCTGAGCCTGGAAGCGAGGAGCCATATGGAGACCCCTGCCAGTGACGGGATTCTGCACCTACTGACCTGTGACTTCATGAGTCTGAAGGAGACTTTGTGGACTGGTTTTGGGCATATGAGTTGATGTCGGACTTGTGACTTTGAACTGGACTGGCCTCAATGTCCTGTTCCTCTTGTATATAAACCTTTTCCTTATATCTATATCATGTCCATGAAATTTGTTCCTCTAGTCTCCCGGACTGACACATGGGATAATCCAATATATGTTAAATATGGAAAAAACAAATTTATTGTAATCAAATCTATATTTACAGCCTGAAAGAAATCATAAAATGTTAGCAGAAAATTAAATACTATCTCAATAAAATGAACCCTGTTTAATTAAGAATATTTAATCATTGAAATGGCTTCCTTGGTGCTGTTTCATTATCCCTATAAGGTTTGAGATACTTGGGTGATAATTCTTGTTTTTAAAAGAACACATGATTCTGAGTTTTTGTTAGTTAATCTGTCTTGCAATGAATTGAGAATGAATTTTATATGGGGAAATACCTGTTCCCATGAGTAGCAGGACCTAAAAACTGAGAGTAAACTGAAACTGTTTTAATAAAATGAACCCCTATTTAATTAAGAACAATTAATCATTTTAATGGTTTCCTTGATGTTGTTTCATTATCCCTGTAAGGTTTGAGATATTTGGGTGATAGTTCATCATTTTTAAAAGAACACATGATTCTGAATTTTCATTAGATAACCTGTTTTGCGATGAATTGAGAATGAATTTCATTTGGGAAAATACCTGTTCACATGAGTATCTGTACCCAAAAGCTGATAGTAAAGTGAAACCAACTTTCTTTATCGAAGAAAACTTGGAAAGAAGTGATGCCCAACATACAGCTTTCATGCTTAAGTGACTTTCATCCAGGCTTCAAATTGTATTCTTAAAGCCTTGACTTTGTCCATATTGATGAGTTTTTGAAGTCAATTATCTCCATATCCAGATTTTCAATTTCTAAGGAATTTAAATATGACAGGTCAAGCACATTGTCCTCAATTTCATCAGGCATTATTGTAAAACTGAACATAGGACCATGGGATTTAAAGCTCTGAAATCAGGTTTGAAAGGTATCTATTTAAGTTTTAAGCATATCTACTTCTACATTTATAATTTCTTTATGAGTTTTTACTAAAGGAAAATATTTAAATGCTTGTTTCACTAAGTCATCCTGAAATAGGTCTATCTTACAATAAAAACTTTCCCATTCTTCATAAAGTTTGAGAATTGTCAGTTCCATGCCCTGTAAGCACAAATTTAGATCACTGAAATAGTAATATCTTCTAAGAATTTTAATTTAAGAACCCAATTTTTATCTTTAAGCTGAGGAAAGCTTTCACGGGCTTCATGCATAAATATTTTAATTGCATCAATGCATACCACAAAGCGATTTAGAACCTTTCCTCTGCTTAACTGGAGAATGTCAGTTTGCTTTAATAGATCACTATATTCACACTCAATTTCTTCTAAAAATGTCTTAAATTTTCTGTAACTCAAGGTAGAATGAGCTGTAATTGTGTCAGTGATCACTTTATTTAACTGTTTCAAGGAGGTTTTTGCACATAAGTTTTCTTTATGATAGACAATGGAATGAAAGTAGTGATCTTCCAAATTCCTCTGCAATAGGTTTACAAAGAGAGCATGTTTTCCTAACATTGCTGGAGCCCCATCAGTTGTGACAGAAAATAATTTTTTCTTCAAATAAAAAATATTTCCATTTCCAAATTTGATGAATTCCTGAACTTTCTTTAAAATGTCAATACCTTTCTTAGTAACTAACATTGGTGAAAGTACACACAACTACTCCTGAATAACTGGAGAACAAATAGCTCCATAATGAGCAACTATTGCAAGGCTTGCAACTTTATTTATGTCAGTACTTTTATCTACAGACAAGTCCAATGAGATCTATCTCATTCAAGCCAAGCTATGCATATTGCTTTTCATTTGTTCAGCCCATGTCAAAGAAGACAGCCACCGACAGTCAGCTGCCGACAGCCATTGTCATAAATCAAAAGCACCCACTTTAATTTGTGGGCAAGAATCCCTACTGATTGTTGTAATTAAGAATTGTTTACTGGGCCACTAAAATTTTCCCAGTGAGTTACGAGGTGACCATGGGTCATAGGTTGCTGGACACTAATGACATCAGTCAGCTGTAGCATCAATAAGGGTCTTCAAAGTAGACCTTTGGCAGATACTACATTATTTCCTGGTTGTGGGGAGTTCCAGGTAATTAGAAGGAGCTGTGATATGGAAGGATTTTGGTAATTATTAATTTATTTAAAAACAAATCCCGGCTGAGCCCCGGTGGTGTAGTGGTTGTGCACAGGACTGCGGCCCACTGGGATGGAGGTTCAAATCCAGCAGCAAGGCTGGGCCTCCTACTCCCACCACCAGAGGGCAGTGATGCCCCCCCCCCCCAAAAAAATCCCACTGCTACCTAGTAGATTCCAACCCACAGTGAAACTAGTGAACAAAATAGAACTTCCCCTTTGGGTTTCAAAATCTGTAAATCTTTGGAAGAGCAGACCACCTAGCCTTCCTCCCATGGAGTGGATGTTGGGGTTGAAATGCCAACCATGCAGTCATTAGTCCAACATTTTACCCACAACATCACCAGTAATCCTCAAGGCCATATGGGAGTATTGTAATAGTGAAATCATTAGCTTAGCCATCTGATATGTTCTGTTGAAAGTAGTCCTGGTTCCCTTGCTCTTATTAGCCATTTTTCCAGGGAGTAAAGTGTAGGGTTCTGTATGTTCAGCAATTTTCCCTATTGCTTTCACTGCTCAATAAAATGCTAGAGTTGAGCAGAAGAGTGTGCCAGGGGAGAAGAGCTGCAGCAAGGAGAGCAAGTAGAGGAGAGTCCCAGCAGAGATGAGTTTTAGAAGAGGAGGAACGTAACTGAGTAGCGCACATTCTGCAGAAGTCAACACAACGGAGTCTGAAGGGAATCTCATAAGGATTTCTGGGGAAATGGAGGTGATGTAGGATTGCCTGCATGAAGAGGTCACTGTGTGACCAATAGATTTATAAGTGAGGAAGCCAAGTTGGGAGACTGGAACTCAAGACTGGGTCTTGCAACATGCTCCGTTTTTGTTGTTGTTGTTGTTGTTGTTGTTTTGCTCGGTTCTCTCATGATGAGTGCCGCTGTGCTCATCACGCACAATTCCTTTCCACAGAACCCACCCATCTTTGTCTCCATTGTCTGTGGGTTGGCAAGTCTTGGTCTTTTACTTTCCCACCACCATTTGGTGGCTCACAAACATGGGAGGTGGCCCAGGACAGTCTACCCCTAGGAGACATCCTACAAATGTATCAAGTGAAACAATATTTGAATTATTGGGGTGTCTGAACATGAAGAAATAAATAAGCTTACAGATAAAATAGTAAGGAAATTCTTGGAAGAAAATGTCCCCAATATCCTGAAGGAGGAGACAATAACCATTCAGGAAGGAGAAAGAACAGCAATTAGACTAAACCCCCTCCCCCAAAACACATAAAGACATACAGTAGCAAAATCAACCAGTTCAAGGAAAGGATAGAATCATGAGAGCAGCTAGAGAGAAAAAAAAGTTGTAACATATAAAGGTAAACAGATAAGAATAAGCTCAAACCTCTCTGCAGGGATGATGTAGGAAAAAGGAAACTGGAGCAACATATTATGAAAGTTGAAAGACAATAACTTCAATCCAAGAATGCTTTATCCAGCAAAACTCTTCATCTAACTGAGGGAGAAATCAAAGTTTTCTCAAATAAGGAAGCAGAGAATTCATAAAAAGAAAACCAGCACTAGAAAAAATAGTTTCCAGTCCTTTGTGGCAGAAAACCAACAATCAGCATTCAAACATGAGATCACCATAGGATATAACACTACCCAGAAACCAATGCACTAAATACAATACCCAACACCTTATAGTACCAAAAGAGAAAAAAAAAAGAAAGTATAAATGCCAATCTCTCTCTCTCTCTCTCTCTCTCACACACACACACACACACACACACACGCACACACCCCACCCAATAAAGGAGAAGAAAGAAAAATAACAAGCATAAATAGGATGACATGGCAGCACCTAATCTACATTTAGATTTAATTACTCTTAATGTTAAAAGTTTAAATGCATATACTTGAAGACTAAAAGTAGCAGACTTGATTAGACATAATCAAGGGTTGTGACTAGCCTTGCTATCAATAGATCAAAGCCCATAAACATATAGGCATCCAATGAAAGATCTTCAAAATTCCTCAACCAATTCCTCAAAGAGAAGATCACTGGACCAACAAATATACAGCATCAAAGCGGGAAATCAACAATAGAAAGAAAAACAATAGCAATAAGACAAACACTTGGAGACCACATCAAGTGGGATCTATGCCAGGGATGCAGAGATGGTTCCACGTTCGAAAAGCCATGTATCTACCACATCAACAAGAAAAAGAACAAGATTATCTTATCAATTGATGCAGAAAAGGTATTTGATAACATCCCCAAAACCAGTGCTAATAAAGACACACAAGAAAATAGGATTAGAAGGGAAAATCCTCAATACAATAAGAGCCATATATGAAAAACCAATAGTCAATATTGCATTGAATGGAGAAAAGCTGAAAACATTTCTACTGAACAAGGGAGCCTGATAAAGGATAGCCTTTATCCCAGCATATTCTCAATATTGTTCTGGAAGTCCTAGCCATAATAATGAACAGCAAGATATCAAATGTGTATAATTGAGTAAAGGAGAAGTGAAACTTCTGTGATTGGCAGACAATATGATTTTATATCATGAGAATCCTGAGAGGTCCACAATAGCATATCTGGAAACAATAGAGGAAGTTAGTAGAGTAACTGGATACACAATTAATAAGCAGAAATCAATTTAATTCTGTGGCAGTCACCTAATCTGGTATCAATTAGAGGATTAAGAGTGTAAGGGTGGAGTCTGACCTGTCAGTCTAGAGATAGCCAATGATATCTCTATATGGGCATGACTTTCTCCTCTGAGAATCCTGGGAAATCTTCCTTCTTTGAGGTGGAGACACTATCTCTCTCAATTCACTTCCTTGAAGACTTCCTACTGACAACACTCACTGCTGGAGACATTCAACTGACAAGGTTGACTTCCTACAGGACATCCCTGAGAAGAAGCCACACAGAGCTACCCTAGTACCCTGAGCTGCACAAGTCACATGGATGCAACCTGATCTCTGAAGCTGGAGGAGATACTTGCCAACCCCTGCCAGCACTGAGATGCTTCTACTGACATGGGATCCACAAGACTTCGCACCCACTGACCTGTGATTTTCTGCATTCAGCATCATTGCATATGTTTCATGAGTCTGAAGAAGACTTTATAGACTGGTATCAGACATATGGGCTAATATCAGACTTATGGACTTGATCTGGACTGGAATGAGTTTCTTTCTTATACACTTATGAGTGTCTCTGGATTTGCTTCTCTAGTCTACCCAGATTAACACATCCAGTCTAGGCAGATTTGCAAAGTAGAAAAGGATCATAGTAGTGGGGTGGGGGAGGCAGGAAGTATTCAGGAACTGGAGGAATTATGTGTGATTCATCAGTGCTAAACTGAAACTTGGTTGAATCCTCCCTTCCATATAACCATTCTTTGGGGGAATATCCAATTGTCTACAAATGGGCTTTGGGTCTTCATTCCAATCCCTCTCCTTTGCATTGATATAGTTGTTTGTTTAGGATCTTTTGACACCTGATACCTGATCCTGTCAACACCTCATGATCACACAGGCTGGTGTGCGGACAATTGATTTTTGACAAAGACCTCCACTACATTAAATGAGAAGCAGATGCCCTCTTCAATCAATGGTGTTGGCAAAGCTGGATATCCACTTGCAGAAAAGAGAAATAAGACCCATCACATCTCACTCCATGCACAAAAACAAGTTGGATCAAAGATCTAAATGTAAAACCCAAAGCTATCAGGATCATCAATCTGAAAATTGGGTCAAACCTAGGAGCCCTAATTTAGGGAATACACAGTCTATCATAAATAGCAAAGGAAACACATTTTGCAGAAGATGAAATAGATGGGTGGAATCTTTTAAAAATGAAATGCTTGTCTACATCAAAAGACTTCACTAAAAAGAGTAAAAAGAAAGCCCACAGACTGAGAAAGAATGTTTAGTCACAGTAACACAGAAAAAAGACTAAATATTAAAATCTACAGAATTTTACAGAAGTTTACAACAAGAAAAAACTAATAGCCCTCTGAGAAGGTGAACAAAAGGCCTGAACAGATGATTCAAAAAGTTAATCCTCTAATGGCTAATATCACATGAGGAAATTTTCCCAGTCACTAGTCATCTGGGAAATACACATCAAAGCAACCATGAGATACTACTTAACACCGCTTGCTCTGTCAGTTTTAAAAAAATAACTGAGAACAACAAATGTTGAAAAGGGTTTGGATAGGAGTGGTTATCCACTGCAAGTGGACCTGTAAATTCATACAGCTATATGTATTTACAAGGCAATATGGCAATAACTAAAACAGATGGCAATTGAAGTACCACGGATCACAAACAAAATTTTGCTCACCCATGTTCATTGCAGCACAGTTCACAACTGGAACCAGCCTAAATCCCCATCAATGGAAGAGTGGGTAAAAAGCTCTAGTAAAAACACACAATGGAACGCAACACATCCCCAAAAAATAGAGATATACCATGAGACACCTTATGAGGTAAAGCCTTCTAGAAGACATTATGCCATGTGAAGTTAATTGAGCACAAAATGACAAATACTGTGAGTCCACTGGGATAGGAACAAGCAGCAGAATGGGTACAAGATCAAGCTTTTATGACATCCAATCTTCTGACTTGGAATCAGACTGTCTGGTAAAGAGCTAGATCAGTGCTAACGAACCACACATCATCCGCTCCTGGTAAGAGAAATATAGGTGGGTTGGATAGAGGGTACATCAGGACAAGGTGGAGATATTGTCTGCTGAGTGGATTCCATGGGGGTCTGGGGTGAAGTTCCACAGAGAAGAAGGCAGCCCCTCGAAAGGATGAGACTTAATAATGGGAATAATGGGAGGAGCAGCACAGGAGATGGGGAGAGGGAATGGTCACATTTTATGTTTGGAAGAACCTAAGTGCATGCCTGTTGAGGGGAGGGGAGGGAGGGATGACATACGTGTGGGGGAAGGAGTGACTGAGGATACTTTGGAGAACATTAGGTGAGGAGAGTCTTCAGTTGCATGTAGCAGGTGGGGAGAATTAAACTAGGATGGGGTGCTATGGAAAGCTGGAATACTGGATCCTAGATTTTCTCGGTACATAGTGTGCTCTAGACCACATGGGGAGACTTCTTTGGGAACCGGATTCTACTTCGGATGCCCTTGTAATCTGAGGACTTAAAGCAGAAAATACCTGTCTGAGGAAGCAGAGGACAGCTCTACCCAGAGTGGTGCACTTTTGGTTGGTGGAAAAACAAAGCCTTGGTACGTCAACACCCAACAAGCTGTATTAAAATATGTATTATTCCAGCAAACATGTGAAAGTCATTATGTTATATGTTGCTTATTCTTGTTCATATTAGAGTGTATCTCAAGAGATCAACCTCTTAAAGTTCTGCTATTTGTTTCTCTGTTTTTCAATAAATGACCCAAGGATGCTAACCCTATGTAGAAGTTCAGTAGAACATGGAGGAGGGTGGATATAGAGTGGTAGGAGGGAGAAAAGTGAAATGATGTCAAGAAGTCCAGGAAGAAAAAGTAGGTTTTGGAAAACATGTATGATTATAGAAGCAAATGTATAATTATGTTTGACATGTTTGAACTATGGAATGATATAGCATAGCTATTAGCACCCAAGTTACAGAAAATTAAAATAAACAAAGGAGAAGAAAGCATAGATCCAGGAATGGAGTTTGAACTTGCACTAAGTCCTGTCTTCAACTTAAGAATAGTTAGTTCTTACATCATGGCCCAGCTGGATACTCACCTCCAGAAGGAAACACAGAGGATACTGGTGAGTACTGGTCTGGGGAGACGAGAGAAACAAATCCAGAGACACTCATAAGTGTCTAAGCAAGAGCATTATATATCAGAGTAATTAAAAATTGAGAAAACCTCCCAGCCCAGTCCAGATCAAGTCCATAAGTCCGATATTAGCCCATATATCCAATAAAATCTATAAAGTCCTCTTTAGACTCATGAAACACATGCAATAATGCCAAATGCAGAAGAGCACAGGACAATGGGGGGTGGGGGGAGTCTTGTGGATCCAGTGTCAGTAGAAGCATCTTGGTGCTAGCAGGGGTCTTTATGTGGATCCTCCACGTCTAGGTACTAGTATAGTTTCATGTGCCTTTTTGCCAAGGATATCTCACAGGAAGTGAGCCAAGAGAGTGAGTGTCTCCTGCCTACAACGAGGAATGCAGGAGTTTCCAGAATCTTCAGGAAAAGACCATGCCAACACAGAGGACTCATTGGCTATGACCTGATTTTCAGGCTAGATTCTACCCCTTCACTCTCAATCCTCTCAAATTTACATACAATTCTATAACTATGACAGGGTTCTACAACAAAATATGGTGAAGAATTTAGATCTGGGGTTTTCAAGACTTGTCTCGTGAGGGGAGAGCGGAGTGGGGACTCAAGACCCACTGGTGGGTAATTGGACACTCTCGCACGGGGGAGTCTTGGGGAGGAGAGAGGCTAGTGAGGCTCAGTGAGGTGGCAATGAAGCATACTACTTTCCTCTAGTTCCTGAAGGCTTCCTCCCTCCAGCTGTCATGGTCCCAGTTCTACACTACTGTGAAGATGAGAAATGGAAATGCAGGGAACCCAGGATGGATGAACCCCATGGGACCAGTAGTGGGAATGAAGCTGCTGATGGGTGGAGTGAAGGTGGGGTGGAGAGAGGGAGCCAACTTAGGGATCTACATATAACTCCCTACTGGGGGGACAGACACTGAGGGAGAGGGCAAGGGGAGACATCGAGCCGTGTACGTTATGACAAAACAATAATTTGTGGAGTATTGAGAGTTGGTGGGGGAGTGGGGAGCAAGGATGGAGGGGAAGGGATGGGAGGCTGAGGTCAGAGACTCAGATGGAAAGGTGGAGGTTCAGAAAGCAATGATAGCTACTAACATGTGAAGAAACATGGCACAATATATGTATTTATGTATTATGAGAAGTGATGTATGAACCCCCAATAAATGATTAAACATGACAAAAAAAACTTGTCTCCAAATATACAGCCATCTAAGAGATGTCAACTAAGTCCACATGGAAAAAGCACACCATTATCAGTCCCTAAAGGATTGAAAACCAATCCGAAGTCAAAGGAGGGATCAGCATCAGAGTCTAAATTGTGCAAATCTGGCGTGCAGGCGATGATGTGTAACAGTGGGAGCCAAGATTCATTTGTAGCACTACATAGGAAATAAGCCTCCAGAGAACTACCCTTATCTAAAATTGAGGAATGAGAGGAAAGCAGTCACTAAACACAATGCTTGAGAGAGAGAAGTGTAGAAGATCAGAGGCTTAAATCTGACATGAACAGTTAAAACATTGTCAGTCTATCTCCCTAGGATGCAGGTTGGACAGGATCTGATTTCCAAAATTTTCTGTATTTTTATTTTGTATTGTTTTGTTTTTCATTCATATTAGAGTATATCTCAGAGGTGTTATGCCAGTGGTGGCTATCTTCTTGAAGTTAAGCTTTTGATTTTTCAGTGTAGGAAATCCAGAATTGATGAACCTATAGGGACAGAAAATAGAATAAAAGATTCAAGGGGAGAGTGATACAGTGCTGGGGGTGTAAAAGGGACATGATGTCAATGAGACCATGTAGAATAAAAATAGTTGGAAATTGATTGTGGTAGCAATTTTACAATTCTACATGGCTTGATTGAAATATGGAAGGATATGCTATATGTATTAGATCCAAACTAGTAAAAAAAATAAACTGGAACTGTTTATTTTTTGTGTTTCCAAGCAATTTTAGAATCAGCATCCATGAAAATATAGCAAAATACTACAGTCACTGATTTCACGTGTCAACAATTTGAAGACACAGCTGATCTTCATATTTGAATTCCTGTGCTCAGCCTACTTCATGGTTTTCCAAGTCAAAGCTTGAGAGACAGAAGGTTGTCTGTTTGGGCTGCCTCTGCCTGCTGGAACTCTTTCAGTTCCTGTACATTACCTCTCAATTTCTACCATCCCCATTTTCTCCATTCCAAACTCCCAGTAGGGGATTTAAAATCAGTCAGCTTAAAGTGACAGAATAGAACTGCTGCCAAGGGTTTCCTATGCAACAATCTTTATGGGAAAACATTGCTAGGTCTTTTCTCCTGTGGACTCAGTAGGTGGATTTGAACTTTTTACTATGAAGGTTCCTTAAAATTGATATATTAATATCTAATTCAGGCTTGAGAAAGTACATTACTGCTATTCAAATACACACTTGAGAAAATTATATGAATATTGCTTAAATAGAATACCACATATGGAACCCTTTAAATCAGAAGCCACCAATGCAGAGACCACCTGCGATGGGCCAGTGATATGAGTGAAGTAAGCCAGAGGAAACTGTGCTGATCTGGGCCATGCCCTGGTCAATGGGTGAGGGATATTTTATTTTTTTCTCCCAGGAAGCAGCTGGATGAACTCAAATCGCCAACCATTTGGTTAGCTCCGTGGTTCTCAACCTTCCTAATGCTGTGACCCTTTAATTCAGTTCCTCAGGTTGCGGTGACCTCCCCGTCATAAAATTATTTTTGTTGCTACTTCATAGCTGCAATTTTGCTACTGCTATGATTCAGTCAACCCCTGTAAAAGGGTCATTCCTCCCCAAAAAGGGTCGCAACACACAGGTTGAGAACCATTGGATAAGCAGCTGTTCACTTAATGGTTGTGAGCCAGGGCTTCTTAGCTACTGCATAATACACAAAAATAATCATTGACACCCTCCATTACCCAGAGCAGGTCAATTACAAAAAGATAGACACAAGGTGGTTGTAATCTGTTCAGCATGAAACACTTTGGAAAAGGAAGTGGCTTATGATATTCAAATTTCTTTCTCAACGTGTCTATACAGTCATACAGGAAGGGATTTTGTGCTTGAGCACTTTGAGATATTATATTTCCCGATGGTGTGTCTACTTTATATAGGGGACCTTCGTTTTTATCTTTGCTGTTTGGCCCGAAAATGTGCAGAGTAGAGCTGTGACCTTTCCAAAGTGGATTGTCAGGCCTACCTTTGCAGCCACTTCTCTCTTTAGGTTTCAACTACTAATCTTTCAGTTACTAGTAGAGCACCTAACCCTTTACACCACGCAGAAACCTACAGAGAGCCCCTTACAAATACTAAAATAAATTGCGTTGCATCATATTTAATGGGAGGGTAGAGAAGTAAGAAACTAGTCTTGTAACAGAGAAGCCCTCTTTCTGTTATAACTTTGAAAAGAGAGTTGTTTTCCTGTATTGAGGATACAACCGAAGAGCTCTCTTATTTAATTTCTGAGGGCAGTATTAGAAATCAAGATGGCTATTCCTAATCTAGGAATGAGAAAAAGAAGTAAATCTGGAATATTCTCACTATTATAGAAGGAAAAAAAGATCCTATTAATGCCATATAATCAATTTCAAGTAGTCATGGTGCCACAAGGTCAGTAGTTCCAAATCACCAACAATTCCATAGGAGAAAGACAAGGCTGTCTACTCTCATATGAATTTACAGTCTCAGCAATGCACAGTGGCAGTTCTTCCCCATCCTACAGGACCGGCAAGAATCAGAATAGCCTCAATGACAGTGATTTTTTTTTAATTTCAAAAAAATATAGTTATATTTAAATTTAATCAAATCACAGATTTTCAAATGAAACTGTTCTGCCACATACCAGCAAACATGGCTGTAAAGGGAGTTTGAAGCAGCAAAGGAGTGGAATGTGCAGGGATTTGGGTTTTATTCAGTAGACATTGGGGAGTCATGAGAGGCTTTGAGTGGGAAATGGAGTTGTACATTAGGCAGTGAAAAGCTATCTTTACTAGAACCTCATTGTTGTTGCGAGTTGGCATCACCTTTTGACTCACAGTGATCCCATGTCAGAGTAAGTACCCCATTTGGAATCTTTACAGGATCAGGTGACCAGGTCTTTCTCCCATGGAACAACTTGGTGAGTCAGCTGCCAACACACAAGGGCTTCTTCAATAGCTAAAAATATAGATCATTGGGCTCAGCCCCGGTGGCGTAAGTGGTTGAGTGCAGGACTGTGGCCGCAGGCTTGGTGGTTCAAATCCAGCAGCGGCTCTCAGAAGCAGCACTGGGTAGCGCCCATGACCACCAGAGGCAGTGATGCCCACAAAAATTATATATATATATATATATATATATATATATATATATATATATATATAGTATGTATATATATTCTGCTTGTTATCCCTGTCTTTTCCTTAATCATGCCATGCCATATAAGACAAAAATCATGGTAGCATACAATTATACATATCTATTGATTTTACATTCACAAGTTTAGTTGACCTATTCTCAAACTTTTGTGGGTCTGCTATTTCACATGTTTCTTCTCCTCGATCACCTAGAATCTCCTTCTTATGGTAATGACGGGAATTCTGGAGTGTAAATAGAAACCTTACCTCTGACTTGGCATATTACCATCTCTCTCTCTTTCACTTAAAAAATCATTTTATTGGAGGCTTATACAATTCTTATCACAATCTATTGTATGTCAAGCACATTTATACATTTGTTGCCCTTATCATTCTCAAAACATTTGCTTTCTACTTAAGCCCTGGGCATCATCTCATTTTCCCCTTCCTCCCAGCTACCCCTCCTCCACGAACCCTTGATAATTTATAAATTATTATTATTTTGTCATATCTTACACTGCCCAATGTGTCTCTTCACTCTCTTCCCACTTGCCCATAATCCCAGGGGGGAAGTTCTATGTAGATTCTTATAATTGGTTCCCCCTTTCTACTCCACCTTCCCTTCACTCTCCCGGCATCATTACTCTCACCATTGATACTGAAGGAATCATCTGTCCTGGATTTCATATGTTTCTGGTTCCTAGCTCTACATACCAGTTTACATCCTCTGGTATAGCCAAATTTGTAAGGTAGAATTGGGATCATGATAATGTGTGTAGGGTGTGTGTGAAATTATTGAAGAACTAGAGGAAAGTTTATGCTTCATCAGGTGCTATGAGGTCCCTGACTGGCTCATCTCCTACCTGCAACCCTTCTGTAAGGGGATGCCCCATTACCTACAGATGGGCTTTGGGTGCCCAATCTGTACTCCCCCTTATTTACAGTGATATAATTTTTTGTTCTCTGATGCCTGATACCTGATCCTTGGACACCTCAAGGTCACACAGACTGGTGTGCTTCTTCCATGTGGGCTGTGTTGCTTCTGAGCTAGGTGGTCAAATATTTACCTTCAAGACTTTAAGACCCCAGATACTATATCTTTTAATAGCCAAGCACCAGCAAGTTTCTTCAACAATTTTGCTTAAGCACACATTTGTCTTCAGCAATAATGTTGGGAAAGTCATTTCTCTCTCTTTTTATAAGCAACAAGTCCCTTGGCAGAGGCAAGGCTATAGAAAAGTCATATGCCTGATGTCTTGGCTGTAAAACAATTTTTGCAATCTACCTGTCTAGATTCTCTAGAGAAGCAAAACTGGTGAAACATATATTTATATATAGCCAGAAATAAAACATACCAAAACTAAAACCCATTCTTATCAAGTAAATTCCTACTCAGCAACACTATATGAGGTCTGCAAGGTTCTAAATTTTCATGGATGTAGTCTACCTCATCCTTATCCCTAGGAGCTGATGGTTGGTTTGAATTCATGTCACCAAGCCTCCAGATGTATACGTATAAACAGAAAAGCTCACCGCTATAGAGTTTATGTCAAATCAGAGAAACCCCATAGGAAGGGTAGACCTGCCCAGTGAGTTTCTGAGTCTTTCACTGTTTACAGGAGTAGAATGACTTATCTTTCTCCCATGAAGCAACGGGTGGTTTTGAACTGCCGACTGTGCAATTAGCAGCCCAATGTGTAGCCACACTGCCATCAGGGTTCCTTACATGTATACATGTAGAAAGTTTTTTTTTTTGTATTAAGAAAATAACACACACTTGTAGAAATGAGCAGATTACAAGTCTCTGGGTCAAGGTTAGGTAAAAGCTGATGAGTCCAAGATTAATGGTAAGACAAGAGGCTTCTGGTTTGGATGAGTGAATCCAAGTTTGCTGCAAGTAAAATGACAGGCAGCTGATGGATCTCACCATTGGTAAGCAAAAAGACAGATCATCAGTCAATGGAAGTCAATGAGCCCGATGCAGGATCCAGACCCGGCAAAAAGAAAATACACTTTTCAACAGTCTACTTATTTTGGAAGCAGGCCACATCCTTCAGGACATTTCATCCTGGGAGGTTACTGGGTCTTAACTGCGAAACCACAGAGAAACCTAGTCTCCCAAGCTGACCAAAAGCTTTTACTATCACACAACTCCATAAACCCAAACTGCAGGCAGCCCATTTGTCAGCCAGCTCAGAAGAGAAAAATAAATCAGAGGATAGTTCCAAAAGAGTAATTTATTATAGGGATAAAGATGAATGAGCCCCAGTTTCTCTAATAACAGATTAATTGTACTTATTAATATCAAAGAAAGAGGCAGTGATAACTCAGTGGTAGAATTCTTTTAAAATAGTTGTATAGGTATGTATTTCACAAATCAAAGTTTAGTCATTTTTCCATATTAAGATTTGTGCAATGATCATCATAATCAATTTCAGAACGTTTTCTTTTCATCATCATTGTTGGAAGCTCCTATTTCTCTCCAGTTCTCCTTCCATGGCCCTAGGCAATTATCAATCCAGTTTCTATCTCTATGAGATCTACCTAAACTGGATTTCATATACAGGAAAATAAAAACAGAAAATAAAGAAAAAATAAAAATAAAAATGTCATAGCAGAATAACCTCAATCAAAAAGGAAAGCCTCAATCAGAAAGTATTAAAAATTGAAACAATTTAAATGTTTCAAAAGGGGGATCAAATAATAAGCTATTACACTTTAACCTTACTACATCAGCCATAATTGTCTCTCTTGCTGACTATGGCCACAGGGGACTCACTAGAGACAATTGTGGGAACCCTGCAAATGGTCTTTGGGCTTCCACTATTATCCATAGCCTCCTGTCAACCAGATATGCACAATTTAAGCTCTGATTCTATTCCATCATTCTGGTTTGGATTTTATCATTCACAATATTTGAATCACATAGTTGTTGTTCTTCTTCTATGTCGACCTATTTAATGCCTCCCTTAGATATCTGCTTGTTTGAAGGCAATTCTTTTTATTCTTTTTTTCTTTTTTTGAAGGCAAGTCTTTAAGACTCAGGCTCTTTTCTCTTTTTTTTTTTTATAACTGGATATCATTTGATTTCTTCACTTGTTGCTATAGTACTTCAAGTTTCAGTGAGCTATTCATGAGGACAAGCATTTAGCAGGTCATATCATAAGAACAAATTTTCTTAGATGGCTGATAGAATTCAGGGTGAGCCCCAAATCCATTCAGATATCTATGGTTTATATATGTCTTTGGTTCACTTCAAAGGCATCAACCTCATTTAATGACAGAGGACATTATCCATCATCCCTCTGAGTCATATGGCAATTTTATTAATAGTGTCTTTAAGTTAGTCATTGGTATATAATTTAAAATACTGTTCAGAAAAGGAAATTGTACAAGTATAGGTTGACTTCAAACTGCAAAACTTGAGTTATTGACTTATACAGCTGGACATTATTTACACAGGCAGTGGGCGTTATTGCTAGGGTTAAACTTCCAGTTGTACTCACTAATGTGGAACCATGCCAGTGTGAGGATTTGTCCCTTGCATGTGAGAAACGGGTTTAAATGCAGATCCCTCCTCATCATCCACAGCTACTATCTGCCAGGGGAGATAGGTTATCTATGGTACTATGTCACTGAGAAGGTTTCAGAAGTGCTTCCAAACTAAGATGAAGTAGGAAGAAAAGTCTGATATTCTACTTCTGAAATTTAGTCGGTCAAAACCCTATTGAGCGCAATGGTCTGATTCTATTGTGATCATGGACATGGTGCAGACTTTTATGCTCAATAGCAATAATATCCAAGAAGAGAGGAAAAGCTTACATGAATAGGCACAGCATATATCTGCTATGATGTTCAGAACTGGAAATGCTAAGCTATATCATTCATACTTATTTACATAAATGATAAAACCATAAAGTGGGGAAATTATTTTAAGAAAAGTTAGACTATTGGAGTCCTGTGCATATTATGACGATAGAGTTTGTTTTGGAAGTAGAGACTTCTGTATCTCAACAGACTATTTATGCAGGTATCTGCTTTGTAATTATTTGTTAAATTATATGCTTACTTTGTAGTCATATTTGTATATGACAACATGGGGTTTTATACCATTCATTATATAAATGAAAAATTTAATAATGATCAAAAAAAGTTCACTTTTCATCTAAGATATAACTGTTAGTCTCTATGCATCAAGAATGAAAGTGTCAGAAAGGAACCAAAATCTCAGAGGAAACATATAATGGAATAATGCCTAGACAAGCTGTCTTTCATTTCCTCTGAGACTAAAAGCACTACATGGTGCCCAGTTACCATTCACAACCGTTCTGGTCCGGGTCTGATAGAATAGGGAGCAAATATGAACTACACATCGGTCTCCTGCTGAATGGTTTGGGAGCTCCCACTGCCAGCTTCTTAGTCAACAGCTGAGCATTTTGACCACTGTGCCACCAGGCCCTTCCTATCACTTTTAAATGATCTGTTAACTTTGAACAGAAACTATCTGTGTCAGTCTGGGTAGACTAGAGGAACAAATTACATAGAGTCGCATGTGGATATAAGGAAAAGGTTTATATACAAGAGGAACAGGACATTGAGAAAGCATCCCAGCCCAGTCCAGTCCAAAGTCATAAGTCCGATATTAACCCATATGCCTGAAATCAGTCTATAAAGTCTCCTTCTGACTCACGAAGTCATGGGTCAGTGGGTGCAGAATCCGGGCACTGGAAGGGGTCTCCACATGGCTCCTTGCTTCCAGGCCTCAGGGTCCATCAACAGCATCCAGTGGTGGCAGAAGCAACTGATCGCTGGCAGAGTTTTGACCACTGTGCCCCCCCCCCCCAGCTTCAGAGGTCTGGATCCATCAGGGCAAAGCCATGTGGTCTCTTCGCTGGCTCCTCTGGCTTCTCGGATGGTGCCATCTTATCTTGTCCATGATTCATTATCTCTGAGACGAACTCCCAACAACTGGGGAGACAGATTTGCATCTTCACGAGGGAAATATCACGAGATTTCCCAGAAGTTTCAGGAGAAAGCCATGCCCACATAGAAGCCTCATTGGCTACTCACTGGCTATCTCCAGATTAACAGGCTAGACTCCACCCCTACATTTCAATCATAAAATTAACATAAGTATATGACTGCCACACTATCCTTAGACTGACATTTAGGGAAACAATAGATTGGTATACAAAAATAGGTTATTATCTAAGAATACAGTGCTCAAATATAAAGCTATCTGTGTAAAATCAAAGATCAACACTTAAAGCAAAGATGAGGAGGGGGCAAGAAACCAGAGCACTGGAAATTGAAGAACCAGAAAAAAGGAAAGCAAATATGGACACATTTTAAAACTATAACTAACATCATTTTTGCTAGCAAAGTGTTCTCATTCCTTTCTCATAACTTGTTCCAAGTAAGCAAATAAAAACAAATGTATTGCCATTGAGCCAATTCTGACTCATGACAGTCCTAGAACAGAGTAGAACTGCTCCTCTGGATTTCTGAGCCTCACTTTTCTCCCAAGGAGTATAGCTAGTGGGTTTGCACCACTGGCCTTGTGATTAGTAGCTCAGTGCATAAATCTCTGTGCCAGAGCTACGTCCTTGTCTCCACACTAACAAACAATAATTACTCATTTTCTTATATGCTTCCTGGCATTTTTCATTCTGGAAAATTTCCCTTTGTATGAATAGGCTCCTAAGAGTGTGATTTTATTAAGCATGTGAGTGTGTGCTGCTTTTAAACTTTATTCTTTTTCTTTTTCTGTCTTCAGAATTTTTCTCTCGTGTAAATGTGTGTATACATATACATAATATTTTGATGATGACCACTGCTAATCTACAAACTCCTTTCAAGTAAGTATCTGAGCAATACTGATAGTTTAAAAATATATATTTAGAGATTTTATAGGTATTTTGCAATGTCATTTCAACCAAATGTGATCAATGGATTTGTCTCAATATATAGTTAGTCTTATTCTGTTAGTCATCCTTAAATTCTCAGTATTTCATGACACCAGAGCTCAACTACTTGTTCATGTTTCAGGATTATCCTCAATCCATCGTGTCCCTTGTCATTGCCATCATGTTTCCAGAATTTAGTTAAAGGCATGGCTTGTTTTGAAAACATTCACTTTAATTATCGAATGATAGAGCTATAAATTTTGTTAAGAAATGGTTTGTTTTGAGGTAAGAGAAGCAAAAATGTTTGACCAGATTGTTTTGAAACCATTCTGTTTTAAAGTGGCACATGTCACTTTCTATAACTCATTAGACAAAATATCAGCTAGCTTGCTGTGAATAATGAGAGAAATACAGCCTAACTCAAAACTCCTTGAAGAAGAGTAGCATAGAATGGGGTTCTGAAAATTCCAAACAAAAGCAAAATCGAATGCTGTTAGTGAAGTAGATGTTTATATGCCTCAGAGGAAAACAACACTTAGTTCTATGGCTGCATCATATTTGGATAATATTAAGATACTATGATTATTCATAAAATTCATAATAAAATATGTAATTGGTAAACACAGACTTTTGGATGAAAAATGTAGCTAATATCCCTGAACAATCAGAATGATTATTAGATTATGGTTAAAGAGTGAGTTTCAACTTGTAGCTTTCCCACACACAATAGAAACACTGCGCAGTCCTTTGCCATCTTCTCAATCTTTCTGTTTCAGCTCTTTGCCGCAGCCCTGTACCAGCCATCGTATTGAGAGTCCCCCCCCCCCGCTTTTTTTTAGCTAGCTTGCTATTTCTATTTCTTACTAGGGATTGGTCCATTTTGTAAATATATTCCAGAGTAGGTGAGACAAAGTCTCACCATCCTCACTTCTAAGGAACTCATGGGTATACTTCTCCCAACCCAGATTTGCCCATTTGTTTGGCAAGCCACAATATATTTAATGTTCTTTCCCTGGCATAATGCATCTTATTTATTGCCCACCTTTTGAATGAGTACGGAGACAGGTGAAAAATCCCTTGGTTTGCATCAGGCACATCTTACTTTTCAAAGTGACATCATTACATTTTACTTATTTTGGGGGGGCATCACTACTCTCCGACGGTGGGAGTAGGAGGCCCAGCCCCACTGCTGGGAATGAACCTCTGTCCCAGGGGGCCGCAGTCCCGTGCACAACCACTACGCCACCGGGGCTCAGCCCATCATTACATTTTATTACATTAATGAAAAATTGTTTGTAAGAGTTTTTCTCAATGCAATATGGCTTTTGATTTCCTGACTGCTATTTCCATGGACAGTGATTAAATTTCCAACAAAGTTGAAATCTTTAACAACTCGAATCTCTTCTTCATTTATCATGATGTTGCTCATCGCTCAATTGTGAGAACTTTTGTTTTCCTTATATTGAGTTATGATCTCTATTGAAGGCAATAGTCTTTTATCTTTATTAGTAAGTGCTCAAAGTCCTCTTGCTTTCAGCAAGTAAGATTTTATCATCTGAACATTACAGGTTGTTAATGTCTTCCTCCCAAACCTGAGGATACATGCTTCTTTATATTGCCCAGTTTCTCAGCATCTTAGTTCAACATAATGATAAGGATGATGAAAGGATATAACCCTAATGCTTGATTTTGAACCAGGCAGAATACACTTGTTTTAGCTGAAACACTGGTTGGTATATGCAAAATATGAACCTAGAAAAACCGGAAGTCATCAAAAAAGAATTGGAGCACATAGAGATCTTATGCCTCGTTTTTTTTGTTATGTGCCATCAGATTTGTTCTAATTCACAGCAATCTTTTGTACAACAATTGATCTTATGCTTGAGCGCAGTGTTGCAACCACTGTATAATCCATTGTGTTCAGGGTCTTCTTTGTTTTGCTGCTCCTCAATTTGATCATATTCTCCTGGTGGCGCAATAGTTGAATGCGGGGCTGCAGCCTGCAGGCTCGGCAGTTGAAATCCAGTGGCGGCTCTCAGGAGCAGTGCTGGGTAGCGCCTACGACCACCAGAGGCAGTGATGCCTGCTTCTCCCTGCCCCGCCCCCCCCCCCAAAAAAAAAAGATATATATAAAAGTGTAGGAGTGGTGTGTAATCTGTCAATCAAATCAAAGGGTGATGATGTGGATGTGGGTTTCTCATAAGGAGGGTCCTAGGAAGACCCCCCCCCCACCTCTCTTTTTCTCTTCTGTCACCTTCCTGCTGGCTGGCCCTGATTGCTGCCACAGCCCCGGTCATTGGATCCACATGACTTTTCACTCACTGGCCTTTGCACAAAAGCTATTGGTGTAAAACAAGGCCCTAAGAATGAACAGAAAACAATTTGAATAGCAATTGTCAAGTCGAAATCTAATTTGTTGTATAAACTTTTACTGGAAAGACTATAAAATATAGTGGAAAACTTTGATAATTTGAAAAGGGCAAAGGGGATTGGGTCAATTTGTAAGGTTTCTCAGGAGGAGAAATATACCTTGGTCCTTGGCTCTGCGCAAAAAAAAATTAAGCCGAAGCCTAGTTTTTGTTGTTGTTGTTGTTGTTGTTTTATTAGGCATCACTGCCCTGGTGGTGGGAGTAGGAGGCCCAGCCTTTGCTCCTGGGAGCCGGAATTGAACCTCCGTCCCAGTGGGCACAACCCCCTGCGCACAACCACTACGCCGCCGGGGCTCAGCCCAGGAGTTCGCCCACCCCCATCTGCTGGCGAGGAAAACTGCTTGGGAGAGAGAGGTGGTGGGCTCCGGACTGCATGCAACCCGGCGCTATATTGCAGGGTAACAGCTGGGCCAGACCTTGCCTGAGCCACAAACGTGGTATTTTCAATTCTCCCGTGGGGTGGTGTGGTTTAGGACCCTGGTCAATCCCATTGGCTGAATTTCATTTACCTGGCTTAGGGGAGGCAATCCAACTGTAGCATTGCTGGCTGGAAACCTGGATCTTTGAGTGTGCGCAGTGTGTCATCCTTCGCTGGCTAATAGCTTTAAGTAATGCATAACACTGCCTACACTAGTGTAGGCTAGTGTAATGCCTACACTAGCGACCTGTCAATTGGTATTTGTAAACACTAGTTTATGAACCACCTCACTGAAACCTAGCCCGCCCTTCTAGCCAGGTATTGTTATTGCTCATTTTCAGAGGAAAGTGGGGCACAGGACTAGGAGTGCCTCCACTGGGCGCATGGTAGGATGGAGTCACCAAGTATGACCCTGCTGGTGACCAGTTGTAGTGGGAGGCGTGGTGAGAAGGAGTCCTGGGAGAGGTTCCAGCAAATGTGTTAATTTGTGTTGCTGTGATGCTGGAAGGTAGGCCCTGGGATTTCAACCCCCTCTAGGGTCCTCCACAGTGGCTAGGTTTTAGTGGAACTATTAATATGTGATTCCTTGTTATTCCACCTCTTGGGATCATTTATTATCAGCCCCCTGTCTTTGGCCCAGAAATTAACTTGTAGCACTTTCTGTCCGATTCCATTCTCCAGGGCACTTTGAGCCCACAAGTTGCATTTGACCGACTTTCCATGTTTCCTTCTCCAGGTTGGAGGGAGTTGTGGAGCCACCATTTAGAACAGGCACAGCACCCTGCTCTACGTTTCTCTCCCCACCACCTCCTCTGGATCAGGAAACCTTTTCCCACCCCTCCTACTCTCCTGCCCCAGCTGTGGGAGTCTGGTCTTTTGACTTTATAGAGATGGAGCATTCCAAGGAGAAACTTGGCTGGTTTATTTTTAATTGTTGACCTCCAAGGCCTTGTGTTTGCATCTGTTTATTAAATTGCGAGCTCAGCTGTGAAAATGCCCTTTATGGCGTCCTTTTATTGGTGGGCCATTCAGGGACCCGGAGCCACACAAACAGGATAAATATTTTCCTTTGCAGCACTCAGCCTACGTTGGGGGCCACGGAACAAGGGAAGCAAGGAGCATTTGTTTACGAGCTCCGATTCATTCATTACTTGGCGCAGAGCTGTGAAATGTAAATCGCACATTCCCAAGGACAATCCCTGAGCCAGCTTGAGCTCATTTGGAGGTGTGATGTTCCACTCAAAAGGAGGCTGTTAATTTTATTGACAAAATTTGGAAAATGGGAGCTCTGAAATTAAATAGGGCCTCTGGAAAAGAAATGAACATTTTGGATTTCTTGAATAACCCAGCGATCAACCACAAGTTATTTTATTTGCTCTGAAGAGAGCGTTTAAATGCCACTGCTGTTTAAGGGGTAGGGAGGGAAATTGTTCTCTGTCTCATCATTCTGTTTTCAGAGATACAGTAGTTGTTTGATAAGTTTAAGTATAACAACCTTTAATAAATACTTCGGCTGACTATGCTATTGTGTTTTTGTTAGTGCCAGAGAGTAGATTCCAACTCACAGTGACTCCATGAAAAACTGTCCCATCAAAGGAGACTTGCAGTCTGTGGGGAAATGGAATTAAAAAATAATGGATTTTTTCCCGTGGACTTTATGAAGTTTCCTTGTAGGGTTTTCTTTACTGTAATCTTTATGAGAGCGGGTCATCTAGTCTTTTTTTCCTAGTAGTCAGGTGGGTGCAAAAGCAATTTTTTGATTAGCAACCAGATGGCTAACCATAAGAAGCAGCTTCAAAAAGTTCATGGGAAAGCCAAATGAAGAGATCTGGAATCATCCCATGAACTTTTGGAAGTCTCTTCATATCTCATTTAATTCCCAGTCATGTTTGGAAAGTCAGAATGTTAATATTCTGCCCTTTTCCAGTTATCCACGGTGGAAATTAAAATGCAGATAACTTTCGCCCAGGGTCCCACTGGTGGCCAGCCCCTAATTCAGAGGGACCCCAATTCCCAAACTTGCCCACTCTTTCGCCTCCAGTTGTTGAATCACAAAATTCTATTTTATTCTTTCATGCACAGAACAAAACAGATAACTGCTTCATTGATAGATTTCCAAGTGTTCGCCGCCCGTTTGTCGTCAGAAGGTAGACATGAAGTCTTTGAAGAAGAAAAGCCTCTTTAACTCTTAGTCATCTTTAGGTTCCTTGGGCTCCGTTTCTTTCTCTTGGTGCTACAGGGGAAAGTCAAATTACATGAAGGGTATTCCCGCACTGGCTCTGAGAAGGAATTGCACTTTGGGGGCATAACTGGGTTATTTACCAAAGGCTAACCTTGAACCCAGCTACAGAATGAGTGGACCCTTGTCAATATTTGGACTTTGAGAAAGCCCAGTTTATAATTGTTCAAACTTGTCTCTGCGTTGGGCATTGAATCGTTCATTTGCCATCTTCCTCCAAGGTCTCATTCTTTTCTTGGGGGGAAGGTCTATTTATGGAGATTTTCTTTAGAAGGGTTGCTGGGTGCAGAGAAAGGAGAACAAATTCAGAATATCACAAATTCAGATGATCACAATGAAAAAAATGTAAACTGTGTTACAAAAGCTCTGTCATCAAGAACTGCTTTTGTGTGTTGAATGGTCGGAGCCATCTGGGTCTTTTTTAATGAGTGGGGGCCCCTTTGTGGCTGGTACAGATGCTTCTTTTGTTATTGGTGCAATCTTGTAAATAGTTAAAATATTTACCAAGGCACCTCTGAGCTGGAGCTATCCCATTTTATTATTTATACCTTTTCAGAGGGACAAAAATGGAGGTGTCCACTAAACGTGATGGATTAGGCTTATAAACAGCCATTATGGCCTTCAAACCTCACATGTCAGCTTCTCCTTTGTGCCTGTGCATTTCTAAGCTAACCAGTGATCCATGCATAAGATAGGAGGTTAAGAATGCGCCCAGAAAAGGAGTGTTGACTCCAAACAAGATGTATCTTCTACTGATTAGAAATACAGCTGTAGAAAGTAGAGGGGACACTAGGTGAGAGGGGGGGAAAGGAGGATGAAGAGTGTGTGCATACAGACACACACACACACACACAGCTTGCAAACAGAAGAGAGGAAACTGGGAGGTGCAGAAGTCGCTGCAACCTGACACCCCCCCCCACCCCATCCTTGGGCTCACAATTTGAGACTGAAAACCTGCAAGGCTTCTTTCTACCTGCCAGGATCCCTCCGCTGTTTCCTTAACTAACTGCAGATGGCTTTTGTTTTCCCAAGATAAAAATCAGGAAATGCAAAAATTAAATAGGATTTGGGAAGAAAAAGGATTGAGTAAGCCAGCAGGTACCAAGACTTGTTGACAGAGGAAGATCCGGCTTATGGGAATGAGGTGGGAGGGCTGAGCGGGTGGTGGTGGTGGTGGGTGGGTGGGTGGAGGTGTCAGGGACTGAGGGTTGGGGCTCAGCAACCTGTGCTGCAGGTAAGGGTAGCGATGCCGGAGAGCCACACTGGCACTGACTCAGTGAGTTCATTCCAAAGTTAGAATAGAAATTCTGAGGAAAATATTAGATTTGCATAAAAATGCCAAATACCTTTATCAGTTTTAGTCCCCTGCTTTGTGGTTCCAGTGAATGATAGGAAACACTAAAGGAACATTTCTTTCAGTTAAAAGGCTAAATGTGCATTCTAGTATTGTGGATCCTTTTTGCTCTACAGGTATTGAAAATCATCTCTTTCCAAAAGTTTGACTGGACTGTCCCTGCCCTTTTAATCTCTCAGGGTTTGTTGGTGACTTCTTCTTTGGCCACACACTAAGCCTGCTTTCTTAAGGGGGACCTAAGGAATGCACAGGCAAAGGAGTTCCCAACTGGGTCCTGCATTAAGAACCCACCAAATGTGTCCCTCAGATGAATCGCTGAAATGCTACTCTGCCCTGAAGGCATCACAGCTAGGTCTCCAGTCACCTTTGACCATCTTCTGAAGAAATGCCCCTTCCCCACCCCCAACTCCCACAACACAATCGCTGGCCCAGGAGGTGGTGTTGGCCACATTAGTATGCTGCTGGTTAAACTAATTTGCCTCTATAAATACTGGGATCTGAATCACACCACTGTTGTGGCCAGAGACAAAATTTCTCTCATCACTCTCTTTGGTGTAAGAAAGAGAAAGAAACACACACACACACACACGCACACGCACACACATGCACATGCAATACACATAAGGTTTCTGAAACAACGTTGTGACTCAGGCTCGGTTGGCTAACATTTCAAGCCCAGTGGATGGCAAGTGGCCTTGGTGTTTTTCACATCTGCAGGGAAAATCTGCAAAGCTATTTGCCACAGATTAGCAAAAAAGCACAAGGAGGCTTACTTATGGGATTCTCTGGTCCTATCAGCGACTATAAATTTGAAAAGAAAACTTGATTCAGTAGGCCGATGCTGAGGGTTTGGGAGAGAGACAGATGTCAGCGAGACCTAAGCAGAATCTTTAAAGTGATGAAAAAATGTACAACTGTTCACTACAAGATTAGTAAGTAAACCTGTGCTTAGATTTTCTATTACATAATTGACAATGGATAGGAGACGTCTTGTTGAAAAGATAGTCTTAATAAATATTTTTATATGTCATTTTAAAATTCATGATTCCAGGAAATAATAATTCTTTTTTGTCAGTTTAAAATAAATCCTTTTATTGGGGGCTCTTACAGTGCCTATAAACAATCCATACATCCATCTCTTGTGTCAAGCCCATTTGTACATATGTTGCCATTATCATTTTTGAAATATTTTCTTTCTATTTGAGCCCTTGGTATCCGCTTCCAATTTTTCCCTCTCTCCCTCCCTCCCTCATGAACCCTTGATAATTTATATATTGTTTTCATGTCTTACATCAATTACTATCTCCCCTCACCCACTTTTCTGTTGTTCATCCTCCCCTGTGTGTGTATGTTATATGTAGTGATTCCAGGTAGGTAAGGGAGAGGTAGGGGGAGGAAGAGGGAACCAATCACAATGACCAAGGTAATTAGCAATTCTTATCAACATATCCTCACATAAACAAACCTCTGGATTTCTTTTAAAAATTTAAAAAGGTAAACACTCTAATATCCCTCATCTGTGATCCCTGCTGAACTCACTCTTACCAGTCAAGAATGAATTAAACTCTCAGTAACTTAGAAAATACAAATTCAATAAAACAACTATCCATTGGAACTATATCAAAGAGTTTGATTGTGTGGCTACATTATATGTGCTTATTCAAAATGGCTCTGGTGATATGGTAGGTTATAGGCTACTAGTTGACATCCACCAGCCACTCTTCAGAATAAAGATGAGGCTTTCTGGTCTCCTAAAGACTTTTAGCCTTGACAACTCCAGGTGCAGTTGGACTCTGCCCTACAGAATAGTTGTGGGTTGGAAATGATTCAGTGTTAGCAAATTTGAGCTTCTGGGTGTCTACATTGGACATCTGTCCAATTTTATGGGTTGACCCATAGCCATCTGATAGTCCGTAGAACAAAACACTGCCAGGCCTTGGGACATCCTCACACTTGTTATTACGTGACATCCCATGGCTGCAGGCACGGGGCCAGGCCATCTTGTCCAGGGACTTCCTGCTTTGCTTGTGCTTGTCGGACGCCTTCAGGTGGGTTGTGATTCGCAGTGGCCCGATATACAACAGGACCAAACCACGCCGGGTCCTGCGCTATCCTCCCATTCGCTCCCAAGTTTGAGTATGCTGCTGCAACCACGGTTTCATTGGCCTTGTTTTGTTCCTGCCCGGAGAATACTTGGTCCTCTCTGAGGAGGACAAGGGAGAAAAATGTTCCCTCAAGGCCAGGGCCTAGGCTGCACCTCTATCAGGAGCCCCTCGTAACACATGCCCCCCAACCTAGAGGTCTGGGGAGCCATGAAAAGAATGGAGGCTACAAGATCGAAGGAGGGAGTCTGGCCAAAAGGTTTTTTTTCTAACTTTTAGACCACCCAGGTGCGTGTGGTGGGTCTGTCCCCATTTTAAAGTCGCACTCTCGCTTGACATCATGAAAAGACACAGATGGGATGCTCGTTCGTCCAGAACGGAGGCAGAAGTAGAGAGGGTGGAGCAGGGATGCCAGGGCTGTTTGCCATCCACCAAGTCTGCCCTGAAAGAATGGTCCCATTAATGTGCACAGGTCTTAATCCCGTGGCTGAGAACTGCCAACTAAAAAGCAGATACACACACGGCATGCATATCAACCCATGTCTATTCAAAAGCAGACGAGGGATGGTGCGCTCAGATGCACTTGGAACACCCAGACAGAGTGGGATTTGCTTCCTAACCAATCTCGCTGAGTTGGAGTTAGTAGTTGAGCTACTAGTAGTTACTAGGGAGGGGATGCTGACTTTCCTCCCCCCTACTCTTTGTATTGGGTAGATTCAGATTGTCTGGAACAATTATCCCCAAAGGGGTAGGAGGGCTTGGGGAGGAGTGAAGCTGAGTGCTGGACTTTTGTCTCACCCTTTGCTGCAGCGCATGGTCTCTGCTTATTCAGCCCTTGTTCTGCCCCATCCTGAGCCTGGGCTGCTCTGTGGTTATGAGTCAATGATCAGACAGGGGAAGGGCACGCTTACCATAAGGGAGGAGGACTCTCCAGGGCTTTGATGCTGGTTCTCTTACATCCTGAATGCATGAAAGGCCTTGGGAGGGAGAGGAAGAATATATAAAAGCTGAAAGGGAGACATGTTATTATTTTTTTAAGTTGAAGATTGAAGGGAAGTGCCTAGTTTGAAATGTAAGGACCAGCGAGGAATATTTCTGGAGGACAAAAGCTAGTTAAAAATTGAATTGAGATAAGCCAGCTCCTTCTGTGACTCATCTTCCCAGGGAATAAAGGCAAGGAGCCAGGCGGTGTTTAGGAGGGAACCAATGTGCAAATAGCAGTGTCCGTGAAGCTGGGGTTAATTACAGGAAGGACTTTGAGGGTAATTGCCGATAAACAAGCCTTCTGAGCAATGTCCCCATCACAGGCTCGGAAGTGCGGCTCTCTGAGGTTTGAATAGGATCTACAAACACAGGCCTGGGAGGCCACTGGCTAAGTAGATTCCCAAATAGGTATTTCAGAGGAGCCTCGCCCACCTGCACCACCCCCACCCCCTGTCCCTTGTGGGCTAAGGCAGCACCCCTACTGTCCATCCCTAAAAATCCATTTGTAAAGGAATTAGAAATACAACACTATCAGCATTCTGGTTAAGAAATTAACAACCTGGCCCTCTCTACAGGCCACAAACATCCCCAGATCATCAATTAGATAGAATATGGCTGTGCATACCTGGGGCTGGGGTCCTACAGGGCTTGGGAAAGAAGTGGATTTCACCAGCATGTATTCAAACATCTTTTATCCTTGTATCATGTCTTCTTTAAGGAATCTAAACAATTTTAATTATTGCATTATAGCCATAGAGATAAATAGACCTTGTAATTAATCCCAGAAACCCACTGTCTTCTGGAAAGACTTGCAAATGTTAGGAGAGGCTTAGGTCCATGAGAGGAGCCTGAAAAACACTTATATGTGTCAGTAAGAAAAGTAGCCTATAAAAGCACTCTCTGGGCTGAGCCCCGGTGGCGTAGTGGTTGTGCGCGGGACTGTGGAACACTGGGATGGAGGTTCAATTCCAGCAGTGGGGCTGGGCCTCCTACTCCCACCACCGGAGAGCAGTGATGCCAAAAAAAAAAGCACTCTTGGGCGGGCTGAGCCCCGGTGGCATAGTGGTTGCGTGCGGGACTGCAGCCCACTGGGAAGGAGGTTCAATTCCAGCAGTGGGGCTGGGCCTCCTACTCCCACCACTGGTGAGCAGTGATGCGCCCCCCCCAAAAAAAAAAAAAAAACAAGCACTCTCTGACTTGCTGCAGTTCCCTGGCTGGTGCAATTGGCTAGGTTAAGTGCCTGACTACTAACTAGACTACTAACTAGATAGTTCATGTCTATCCAGAATGCCTTGCAAGAAAGGCCTGGCAATCTGTTTCAGAACAGCTGCAGCCATTAAAAAAATACAAGTCAACCCCATGGACTGCAGTTCTAGTCTACGCCACTGAAGGGTCCCGATGAGTCAGAATGAACTTCAAGGCACCTGATTTATTGGGGGGGGGGGGCATGGGGTTACTGCCCCTAGTTTCTGTTTTGTAAGAAGTGACGCAATGCAGATGGAGAGGACACAGAAAAATCCCAGCTTCCTTGGCTTCTCCCATAAGGGGTTTAAGGGAGGTGTAGGTCTCTCTCCCAGCTTTTCACAAACACATGTTGGCTCCCCGCCTCAGTCAGCTGAGGGAGCAGATGGTGGAGCCTGGCATAGAGCAACGACCACGCTAAGAGGACCAAGTCACAGAACAAACTCCCTGCCAATGAGTTCATACTGACTCACAGTGGCCCTATAGGCCTGGGCAGAAATGCACTTGTGAGTTTCCCAGACTGCAATGTTTTATGAGACTAGAAAGCCTTGTCTTTCTCCCAAAGAGTGAATGGTGGTTTCAAACTTCTGGCCTTGCCGTCAGCAAACCAACTCGTAACTACTGCGAAGAAGTGGCAACAGATAGTGGAAAGAACATATCTCATCCAGGCCTCAGTTTCCCCACATTTTAAGCAAATAATCAAGATGATTTCTGAGTGGGAGCCAGTCATAACATCTGACTCTGTGAAACTGGGGCTGCTCTTCTAACAAGAAATCTGACCTTGACGGCAGGACCCCAAAGCTTGGCGCATGGTTTTACCATACACAAGAGTCAAATCCTACCAGGGCAGTGATGCCACCCCAAAAAAAGAGTCAATTGTAAAATATAATTTAAGAACATTTACTAAATCTCAGACAGGAAAAGACAAGACAAAGACACATAAAACAGACGATGGAGACCTTTAACTGAAGGTGTTACATTTCTGGGATAGTTCTCCCTGGTTCTTGCTTCTCAAAGCTTAAAGAATTCACAAAGCAGCAATGCTTTAATAATTCCAGTAACTTTTATGAGGGAAAGGGAAGTTTCGGGTATACACAGTCTCAGGTAGTACATACTATGTCTGTAAAAAGTACAAGTACATGTAGGTACCGCACAAAATTCATGACTGATGATGGCCACTTCAGATGAACTTGGAAAACCACATGGAAGGAGCCCCAGAACAAGACAGCAATTGTCCTTAGTCTCTGCCTTCTATTCCCTACCTACCACCCCCACTTGAGGAGGTGGGGTTGAAGGAACTGACTCTTATAGGGGCTGAGTTCAGTTGGAGGTGAGAAATAATGCTGCTGGTGGCCAGTGCGCATGCCCAGATGATATTCACCTGTGTATAGGGGACCTTGGTCTGAGCACGCCCAGCCATGAATTGTCCCCATAGGCGTCTAGTGCATGCTGGATTTCTTTCAAACCCCGTTATTGTGGCATAGTCAGCTGATTTTTGTTTGGCATAGGTATTTGATGGAGACAACTCCCTCCACCCCTCATCTTCCTATGTGTCAAAGGTTGTAAGGGAGTCCAAGGGTTTATAGAGATTAAGGAAGTGGGAGGGACAAGCAACCTGGCAGAAAAGCAAGAATACATAGCAAATCAATGTAAATCAATACATACCATTACCAGTTGGACCGGAGACACTGGAAAGGGACCTTAACTGGGAGAAACCAGTTATGCTAGACAAAAAAGCTTACAAGATTACTTCAGACTCCTCTGACCAAAGCAGTCAGAATGATGATATGACCTCAGTCCTCAAAATTCTACTAGTGGTATGCCCATGCAAATCCCTAAAGGCTATGTGATTCTGCAAAGATTGGCTAGGGGAGTGGCAGCAATCCATCATATATTGCCTGAGGTCAAAGCTAGTCACACTGCCAGAAGGAATTCAATGGAGGCTGAATTCAGGAGGAGACTCATAAATAGACTTAGAGCTTCCAGTGTAAACCATAGCCTTTCATAAACTCAGTGCTTAGATATTTAAGCTCTAATACAGTACTTATTTCAATTATGTCTCAAAGTATCCATACAAGGAAGCAGCTATTATCAATCTTGCCTGGATGGGGATCCAAAGACTAGAAAAATATGAAGTGATAAAAGGAGCAGATTGGGTTCAGGCCTAGCTCTTTTTGACTGCAAAGCCTTTGTGTTTAAGCTCTGTGTTGGCTACAGAAGAGTTTGTAGTGTGCTCCTGGACAAGTCATTTTCCCCATCGGGATAGGACTAGCATTTCAAGATTTGGTACATCCCTCTCATCTCGGATGAAATGTCTATTCTTTGGATCTCCTTCCATGGCCCCCACCACATACTAGAGCAGACCTCCAGTCATAATTACACAAAGAAGCTTAAACGTTTGTGGGAAAAAATCCATGCTGTATCCACTGTATTTTTCTATGAATTATTCGAAACCTCTTCCTATATTTATTATTCAACTCATGTTTTTCTTTCCCACTAAATTGTCTACTTCTTTGAAGCAAGGATCAAGCCTGTCTCATTCATCACTGTGTCCTAAACTGGCAGGAAAGGAAGGTTCACACACTCTGCCAAACCTTTAGGAGACCCCCATAGCTATGAGAGGGAGGTGATGTTTCAGCAAAATAATTCTCACCTCTCATGCTGGAGACCTGGGTTCGATTTCTGGCTAGTCATCTGTTAGGGGAGTTTTGCAAGTTGTTCTGGTGCTAAGCAAGTTTCAGCAGAGCTCAAAATAGATAGGTGGTGTGATGATCGCCTTCTAAAAATCAGTCAATAAAACCTTGAGTCAAGGGGCTGATTTGACTGTGGCAAACAGTAGCAGCAACAACAACAACAACAACAACAACGAATGTCTGCGAGATACACAGATGACGCAGGGTACATTTCAATACAAAGAAGCAGTCCAAGAGCCCTGGGGCCTTGGAAAGGGAATTTTTTCCAGGGTAAAGTCAAAATGATGTGGCCATTTCCTATTTAAGTGACTCAGATTCACTGTCATAATAAAACTTATAGTGATCCTATGTAATGGGCCAGTACACGCAGAAACAGGTTGGTGCAAACTCTTCAGTGTTCAGCTGTGAACAGGAAGGTTGAGTTTTCAGTCTAGTCAGAGATGCCTTAAAAAAAAAAAGTCTGGTGATTTCTTTCTAAAAAATCTGCTCTAGGAAGGGGGGATAATTTTCAGGGATCTACATATAACCTCCTCTCTGGGGTACGGACAACAGGGAAGTGAGTGAAGGGATACATTGGACAGTGTACAATATGAAGAAGTAATGACAATTTGTAAACTATTAAGGGTTCATCATGAGGGAGAGGGAAGGGAAATATGGGGCACTGGTGTTGGGGGCCTTAGTGGAGGATATTTTGAAAGTGATGATGGCAGCAAGTGTGCAAATGTGGCCAACATGCAATTGATGTATGTATGGATCCTGGTGAGAATTGTATGAGTCCCCAATAAAATGATTTATAAAAAAAGAGAGAGAGGGAAAGAGAAGTTTATACTAAGGGTTCAAATAGAAAATATTTGGAAATGAAGATGGCAACATGTGTACAAATATGCTCGATACAAACGATGTATGGAATGTTGTTAGAGCTGTAAGAGCCCCAATAAAATCATTGGCAACAAACAAACAAACAAGTCCATTGAGCACAGCTCTGTTCTGACACGTATGAGGTTGCCATGAGTTTGAGACTCAGTGAAGTGGGTTGTGGCTGTCTAAGGAAAAGGGGAATAAGTTGTCCTGTGATGTTCCCCACAAACAGTGACAGAGACGCTCAGCATTGTCCACTTTCTGACACAGATTTTTTTTTTTGTTTGTTTGTTTTTTTTTATTTTTTATTTAGGCATCACTGCCCTCAGGTGGTGGGAGTAGGAGGCCCAGCCTTTGCTCCTGGGAGCCGGAATTGAACCTCCATCCCAGTGGGCCGCAGTCCCGTTGACACAGATTTTTTATGCAGGTGGCACTTGGAAGTATATGCGATCAAAACACTGGACGCTTTGATAATTGAGAAGCCCAAGCCAGTCTGGCTAGGATGGAGAGGCTCACAAAGCCCCAGGAAGAGACCAGCAAGCCCTGGTGTGTGTGTGTGTGCGTGCGTGTGTGTGCGCGTGCGTGTGCGCGTGCATTCACGCTCTGGTTGTACGCAGCAATGATAATGCAGTCACAATGAAAGGCCTCCCTTCCCAGCTGGTTGTGCATGCCCCTTTCAGTTGCCTGGGATGTCTTTCTCCTTTCAAGTGGGAGATCTTGGCTCCCTTTCCACAGCCAATGCCTCCCCTCTTGGTCTGTTAGTCACATACCAGACACGTCTCACAGAGCAGACCCGAAGCTCCAGGTGGCAGAATCCCAGTTTCATATAAATTAGGCTGGGTAATGCTGCTCAGACACTTTTTTTTCGGTCTAAATCATGCAAAAATAAGACTTTCTCAGGGGCATAAATCTGGCCCAAATCTAAACTTGAATGTACAATTGACTGGTGTAGTTTATAGTGCAAACATGGAATTATCTGGGAGTATTTTGCTCCCAAAGAGCATGGGCCATTTTTTATCCATTCTGAAAGAAATGATTTATTTGCCATCTAAAAAAAAAAAAAAAAGAAAAGGGGGAATAAAAAGAAACCCCTCAGCGATGGTGCATGGCAATGGGGCCAGATGCAAACCCCGATTCACCAGGAAATGCATTCTGCTCAAGCAGCTAGCCATGGACTTTGCCCGGTGCCTCAGGATGTGATTAATCCAGACATGCGTCTGTACCAAACGCAGAGAACTTTAAGCATTTAGCCTCATTTAAGGTAGAACGCTTCACAGTGCCATCAAAAAAGAATCCAATGTCCTCTAAGAAACTCTTCTACCTAGTGCATATTCTGTTTATAATGGACCTATTCAGCATCCCTAGGACAAAACAAATATGCTGTGTGACGTTTCCAAAGCTGTCATCTTTGGTTTCCAAGGCTCTAATCTTTACAGTGGCAGATCGCCACATTTTCCTTCTGCAAAGTGGTGAGTTCTAAGCTACCTGTGGAGACCCATTGGAGCACCAGGGCTCATGGAATCATGAGCTATTAGGAACTTAACACTGGGATTTGGGAGTGTGGGAGCTCTTGTTGAGATTCAGTCACCATTCACTGTGCCTCTTCTCACCTTTCTTGTGGTGACCTTGGCGAATTTAAAATGACAGGAAAAATATATCTTCCTTCACGAGTTGCTTAAATTGTTCTGGAAGTTTGCCATCAAACTAGTTTTATTTATTCCACAGTGACTTCAAAGAGCTCAGAACAATAAACTGAGGGATGCATTTCTCAAAAGTACATCAACAGTAAAAAGGCTAGGTATGAAGGAAAATGATACCAGGTATTGAGCTCTAACATTTGACAGAAGATGCGATTTATAGATTTTTTTTATGTTTCATTGTACAAAGTGGCTTTAAAATTTTGTGAGAATATGCCATTATATTTTAATTCTATGTTTCATGAACTTTTTGAGGTCCCTTCCTATGTTTCCAATTTTTTTTTTTTGGCATCACTGGTGGGAGTAGGAGGCCCAGTCCCACTGCTGGAATTGAACCTCCGTCCCAGTGGGCCGCAGTCCCGCGCACAACCACTACGCCACCGGGGCTCAGCCCTATGTTTCCAATTTTTATTCAATCGACGTAACTAGAAATTGAGAGTGGAATTATTAGAAAGAAGAGTAAATTAGAGACAAAATAAGATCAGAATGAGAAATATCAGAGGCTGTGGAAGCAACCTTTATGGTCAATGAGAAGTCAAAATGAAAGATAAAAACGGACACACTGTCATTGAGTTGATGTCAGCTCTTAGTGGCCCATATGACAGGGTAGAACTGCCCCTGTGAGTGTCCTAGAGTCTACCTCTTTAAGGGAGGAGAAAGCCCCCTCTTTCTTCCATGGCTGGTGGTTTCAAACTTCAGACCTTACTGATTGTAATCTAACTTGTAACTACTGCCTCACAGGGCGCCAATCAAAAGAAGGTCATCTTCATTCTAAGAAAACAGCAAAAAGTGAACTTGCCCTGGTACATCTGCTTAAGTCACTCTACCACCTTCTTGGGGCATCTTCCTGCTTCTTCTTGCACACTTCAGTCCTTTTCCATCACAATATTCGGCCCATCTTGTAAGACACTCAAATGGAATCAATCATACCACCAGTCCCACGACTTGCCTTTGGGTCCTTGCTATCCCTGCCTGCCCCACCTGTATCATTCATTCCCCACTCCCACCCTCCTCATCCTTCGACACCAGCCCCCAAGTGCCACTCCTTGTCTTCTTTTAACATATGAGGGGAACTCAACATTTTTGTGGGGAAATTCTATTTTCTTCTCTTTTTCCATGAGCTTTTGAAGCTGTTCTTGTATGCCTACTTCTTCTTCTAATTTCCAATTAAAAGTCACTTGCTCAAATAAATAATTTTTTACCTCTGAAATGAGACAGTCTCACAATTACTGCTGAGATTACAACTGTCTCATCCAGTTTATTCTGGGTAACAAATGTAATGGTCTAAGTTACATACCATGTGAACTTAAAATGATAACACTGAACAAGCTTTAGTTTATCTGATGACTTGGTCACTGATATTTAGGGAGCATTTACTACATTCCAGATACTATGCCAAACACTCTACTGGCAATATCCATTGAATGCTCATATTCATCAGGTGCTGGTATTAAACACACTTATACATGAAAATCCTGAAACTTATGTAATGTGATCTGCACAAGATTATCAATAATTATACAAGAGACCCAGGTGTGAAATGAGCTCCATCTGATGTTTTCAACAACATAAAATTACTTAAACCAATCACAAAATGATAACAGTAGCAGTATTGATGCCTATTATTTAGTACTGAGGCCCTGGGCTAAGCAGACATCACAACATTAGAAAGTCCTATTATTTTTCTATTGTTCTTGACTAGATGTGGGTGACAAAGTGTCACAGGTGGGAAGGCACAGATGAACTGATGACACATCAGATGAAGCAGTTAAATTGCTGAAAGGAGACTATTAAGAATGAAGGGGTGGAGTTTAGCCTGTCAATTAGGTCGCAGTTGATGACCTCATTTGGAGGAGCTAAGGAGATAACTAGTTCACTAGAAGCAGGACACACACTCACTCCATGCGATAGAGACCCACACCAGCACTAAGAGGCTTCCACCACCACTGAATCCATAAGATTTCCCACCCAGTGGCCTGTGATCTTCATGCATTCAGCATCATTGCATGTGTTGTATGGCTGAAGGAGAATTTACAGACTGGTACTGGGTATATGGGCTAATAAGAGATTTATGGACTTGATCTGGACTGGGCTGCGTTGTTTTATTAAGGTACAATTGCTCTTTATATAAAGTTCTTTCTTATACACATCTGAGTGTCTCTGGATTGGTTTCTCTGGTCAATCCGAACTTACACATCTACCTGACAGTTTTTGGTGTCTTCTGTTCTCAAAGTGTAGCCAAAAGCCTAACATGGAGTAGAGGCTTAATTACTCTCTGTTGATACCAATATGAGGGAGAAGTGACACAAATGACCGTAAACTGCTGAAGTCCCATTGGGCTTCAAACTGTGGGTCATGACCCCTTTGAGGATCGAATAACCCTTTCACAGGGATGGCCCGCTTCATAGCAGGAGCAAAATTACAGTGATGAAGCAACCATGAAAATAATGTTATGGGTGGGGGCTCACCACCACATGAGGAGCTGTCTGAAAGGGTTGTGGCATCAGGAAGGTTGTGCTTAACTCTCCAGAGGGGCTGCAAAACTCTGATGAGATGGACAGGACACTTCCAGTATGGCCCACTCTCCAATCATTAGCCCTTCCTCTCGTCTGCTGTCAAGATCTTTCTGTACTTTCCAAGTTATTTACTCCCTGTCATGGGGGAAATTCTGTCTCAAAGAGTCCCTGTAGGATAGACAGAGCTGCCTCTGGGGCTTTGCATCATTTGGGGAGCAGAGAGCTTCATCTTTCTTCAATGAAGAAAAAGGGTTTTAAACTGCTGTCCGGCCAGGAATCCACTCTCCCATTCGGGCTCTTGGATTATTTACTTTTAAAACCCCCTCCAAATTACTACCATTGAGTCAATAATGCCAATGCATAATAACCCTTCAGGACAAAGGAGAATTGAACTGTGTGTAACGCTTAATGGGAGTTAAAAGCCGCATTTTTTTCCTCAGGCAGGTTGGTGATTTCAAACTGCTTACTTGGCAGCTTACACCCCAACTCATAACCACTATTGGCCGCCAGAATTTCCTTGGTTAGAAGAGGTTAAACAGGAATTAATATCTTGTTCAAATCTCTATTAATGCAGAAATCTTTCTACTAAATTGACTTTACAAAAGATAGATGCATTTATTTAACTCTACAAAAAAGAAAAAAAAGCTACCCTTACTATCCCCTTTATTTTTACCGACAATCTAATTGAAAGCTGAGAAAAGTTAAGTCTCTTGTCCTCGATCACAGAGCTATAGGAAGGAAGGGATTGCAAGGCAAGTTTTGCCTGATTTCTGAGTTTAAGTTGTTGAACAAAATATGGTATATATTGCCCGCAGGTTGGCATTGATCTCAAATTGAAAATCCCATGGAGTGGACTCTGACACTTAGTAGCCCTCTCAGGTTAGCTCTAGAAATTGACACAAGTATAGTGGGCTACATTAGTGACATGAGTCCCTCAGAATCTATGGAACTTTTCAAGAAAGTCAAGTAATATTCAAACTACCTTTTCAAACTTCTGAAGAAAGTTTTAGACAGAATTTTATCCACTATTTTGTATTCTAAAATAGCCCAAGGATTACAAGTACTGACACATTGTGATAACAACTTTTTGATTTCAAGTTTTTTTTGTTTTATTGACTGTAACTTGAGGGTGTGGCATGAATCCTGATGACCCTATTCCAGAGGTTTTTAAAAATAATTCTCTGGAAAAGGAAACATTTCTAATGAATGTCAAAACTTCGCCATCAGTCAATATTATTTAATGCAAAATTTGTTATTATATTTCATGTGAATTGGAAAAACGTGTATTCTGAAAATGCAAGACAGACTAGTAAGCAAATCACTGTTGTAAATAGTTATTAAAAGGGGCATCTATGCCCCTAAGAGAGCAAACTATTTTCAAGTAATGTAAAGACACCCTGTCATTAGATTGGTGTGCTAATTACAAATCATTCTAATTGACTCAACAGTCTCCCCAAAAGACTCATATAATATACTAGGGAAAGACTTTAGTAGACAAGCTAAGCTACTATACATCTTTAAAAGGGAGAGAAGAAAAGTTTTCTTGAAAGCAGTGTCAAGTCAGAATTTTTACTGTTAAAGATATCCGCTTTCCTTTTTATTCTCAGTGTGTTCGTTTCACTATTTTGACTTTTTAGACTTATGTAATGAATGTTAGCATGAGGCAAAGGATCAGAATCCTGGTTTTGACGTAGTTAAGTGCTTGGTTGCTAATCAAAAACTCAAGGCTTAAAGTCCCTGCTCTGAGGGAGAAAGTTGTGGCAGTTTCCTTTCATAAAGATACCTGTCTTAATGGCTATTAAGTTGATTCTGACTCAAAGGGATCCTGTGAGGCAGCTTAGTCTACTAGCTTTAGGATTTCAGAAACTAACTCTTTATGGGAGGAGAGTGACTTATATCTTAGCGGTTAGGCAGCTGCTGGATTTGAACTATCACCCTTGCAGTTCTCTGGCTCCTTCTACAAAGATTAGAAAATCTGTCAGGGCTGTTCTACTTAGTCCTAAATGGTTGATCTTTTGAGCATTCAGCATACTGGGTTTGGTTTTAATTTGTACCATGAGGCAAAGCATTCCAGGCTAACCCTTTCATTACCAAATGTGTGTGTAATTTTGTAATTTATTTCACTAGTAGAATGCATACTGTATAGTTCAGTGTTTTAATTTTTTAGGTATAATGTGTTTTGATACATAGTGTGTGAAACATAGGGGGTGACCCCCAAAATAGGATATTTTTATCAAAGCTATGCATTATTATTATTATTATTATTATTATTATTATTATTATTATTTTCTTTTACAAAACAAACATATTGCCTTCAAAGTACTCTCAACTACACAGAAGGTATTTGTCAAATCGGAGATTCCATTCTTGGAAACATTTTTCAAACTCATCTGTTTTGATGTCTCATAGCACCTCCCTCAAGATTTTTCTTCACCTTTTCTATATATTCAAATAACTGTCCTGTCATGTACTTCTTCATTCCTGGAAACAAAAAGAAGTCACACGGAGAGAGGTCAGCTGAGTGAGATCCAAGTGTGGCAGTGCATGCTGTTTATTCGCAAAAACTGGTACACTGAAATGGCTGTGTGACCAGGTGCATTGTTGTGGTAGCAAACCCAGTTCTCTATCTGCCACGAATCAGGCCATGATGGAATCTTTTCAGAACCTCTAAATATAAAACTTGATTAGCAGTGTGACCTGGTGGAAAGAACTCCAAATGCACTACAAGTTGACATTTTCATCTGTTCAGGTGGCAGTTAACAGATGTCCAGAATGAGGTTTGTCATCAGTCAACATTTCACCTTTTCTGAAATGAGAAAATCATTTTTATACTTGAGGGCATCCCCCCTCTCCCCTCTGTAAGCTGTGTTCAAAATCACAACAGTATCTGGAGCATTTTTCCCAAGCAGGAAACAAAATTTCACAACTACACATTTTTTTCTCTTAAATTGGCTTTCACAAAAAAACAAAATTTGAAAGAAACTACTTTTATTGTGACCAGAGAGAACCATCCCAGACAATGCCACCAGGTGCACTAACTCAGAGTGAGTTGCTTGACGCTCACCTAAGGGGAAGAACGCATACAATGAGAGCTTCACTGAGTAGAACTTTATTCTGGGTTGTTGTTTTTTTGTACCCCCTCATATGTATCCTAGTAAACTCAGCTAATGGGACATGTGGATTGAGGCCTGGAAAAAACACACTTTCACTTTAATATTACCTAATCTCAAACACCATATCTTCCCAACAGCACATAGGTAATAGTAATTTAGAAGAAACATAGAAACTAAGATGGATTATCTCACTGTACAGAAGCCCCCAAATACAAAGCACAATCAGTCCCCCTTTACACACATCGCTTCACACAATAGCTTCGCAACAACAGCAGCACATGTTTTCCTGTTTTATGCAATTTCACATGAGTCCCTTCCCTGATCCAGAGACCCCAGATTTGCGGGTAAATAAAGTGACCAGATTTTAAGTGGGACACCATTGACCAGGGGTGGGGGAGTCCTTGATTAAAATTTTGGTCTATATGGAGCAACAAAAATTTTCATAGAATGCAAAAATAACATTGTAATGTATTTATTGTAATTTTAAAATGCCGCAGGACATTGTTAAATTGCTCAAAAGCAGGACATCTGGTCACCTTAGTGTAGTAGGCAATTGGGTTGCTAGCCACAGATCCGAGTTTGAAGCTCCATTGGGGCAATTCTACTCCCCCCTGAAGGTTTGTGATGAATCAGAATCAACTCCAGTATCATATGTTTGGGATTTGGGAGAAATGTGAGACTGAAAAAGAAGAAAATGACTTGATTTCTTTGTCTGCGACTTTCTTGTCTCCCTTTGTAGAAACGATCTGTTGTTCATTCTGACCAGATTAAATCCCCCCTTTTTATTTAATGGTCAGAATACTCTTTTCTTCAGATAGCCACTGCATCTCCACTGTCTGTCATTGCAGTTTCGTCGTTTACATAGATTGACCCCACTGAGCAAAATGCAGGAACATCCAAGCCGTGACACTCTTCCTAATGCTGGCTTCCAGGAAGGGTATCTGACCCAACATGAACCTGTGATTGCAGTAGAACTGCTAAGTCAATATCACACAAGAGCAAGTCAAAAAGTATTGCTACTGAGGGTCCCGTTCACACATGCCAGGTTTCATTTCTAAAACATTATGTATTTAACATGCCTCTGCAATCAGTGGATGGCCTAAGAGAAGTTCTTTCAGTAGTACACAAAACTCAAACTTACAAGGCTGCTTTCCAAAGTAAATAAAACTAACAGGTAAGGATGACTTCCAATGGATTTGCTGAACTATTTGCTGAACCATAAATTTGAGGCAGACAGGTCAGTTTAGATGTTTTGGCTACTCCTTTTTTTAATTCTGAAGAGATTTTTCTGATAGACTTTTTGAAGAACACAGGGTGATCATAAGGGCTTATTTATGATGACGTTTTTAATTGAAAACTGTACTGATAAGATAAAGATTGGGAAAGTTTTACCTAGGATTCTTTTTTTCCCATCACTATGATACATTGCAGACTATTCTGTGGTAGCAAGGGACGTCCTGTGAGAATTCCATTGGGAAAACATAACCTCATTCACTTCACAATCCTGATCATGCCTCTCCAGACTATTTTTTGCTGTTGCTATTGTTTCTAAAACTCAACGTTATAAAGCAGCGGTTCTCAACCTGTGGGTCATGAACTCTTTGGGGGTCGAATGACCCTTTCACAGGGGTCCCTTGATTCATAACAGTAGCAGAATAGCAGTTATGAAGTAGCAACAAAAATAGCATTATGGTTGGGGGGGGGGGTCACCACCACATGAGGAATTGTATTAAAGGGTCATGGTATTAGGAAGGTTGAGAACTACTGTTATAAAGGAACATAATTAAAATCACTTCATGATGCCAAAACTGACAGTTTGACATGGTGTAAATCAAAGAACACAAAATGTTGGGGAAGAGAACTGAGAAAACGAAATAGTATCTTCACAATTATACAGACCTACATAGAGTGTTCCTATGCCAAAAAAAACTGAGAGCGTCACATTTTAATTTTTTGTGCTTAATAAGTTTTAGATGGTCAAATAGCAATATAAAGCATTTATTCTTGTACAGGTTAAGAGAAAAGATCCAATATAATATAAACTGATCTGAAGAGTAATGTCAATATAGACTTTGAGCTAAGAGATAAGATTCTCAATGGTGTTATTTGAAGCTCTGACTTAGGATTTTCCTGAAATCATATATAACGCTTGATTTTTTTGGTTAGATGGGACAATAAATTCCTTTTTTAATTTTATTTTCACATTGTTTAAGTTGTATTTCTATTCATCTGAAAGAAATGAAATAATTTTTTACTAGAATATTCATTTTTCTTATGTATAATTGTATTGGAATCCTTGTGGGGTAGTGATTGAACACTCAGCTGCTCACTGAAAGTCTGATAATTCAAGCTCACTAGCTGCTTTGCTGGAGAAAGATGGATTTGTCTGCTTTTCATAAAGGTTATAGCATTGGAGGCCATGGGACACTGTTCCTTTGTCTTACAGGGTTTGTGTAAGAAAAATTTCAGTGGCTCTTAACATTTCTCCCCAAGTGACTTCTTCTCACTGGAGATATTTGCAACTGGCAAGCGCTACCAGAAACACCTTGGATTAATTAGATCTTTGATTTTGAACTAAATTTTGATCAGTGCTTGTTCAGAAACCTTTTACTCTTTTCAAAATTTCCATGACCTTTGCGTTTGTTGTCATGACCACATGGCAAACCAAAATGTAAGAAGCTTTAGAGTAGAAGACAATGAGTTATGTATAATTTTATCACTTTAATACAAGACTAACCATTTTAAGAAAAGGATAGTCTGCTTCGAAAGACCATTTAGACCACGTATCTGCCAGTGTGTGTGCTGTGATGGCTTGCATTTTACTGTGATAGTCCAAGCTGTGTGTCATCACTATTTCAAATACTCTCAGAGTAACCCATGTTTGACATGTGTCAGTGGAACTTCCAGACTAAGATGCAGTAGAAGGAAGAAGGTTCTTCAGTTTTGGAGAAAAGATTAGCCACTGTAAGCCTTATGCAGGATACTGTCTGATATGGTGTTGGAAGATGAGCATATGAGCTGAGAAAGAACTCAAAATAAGATTAGGGAAGGGCTGCCTCTTCATATTAGAGTTTACCTTAATGCCATAAATAGAATGAGCTTCAGGATCTTCATTTGCTGCCATGGCACCAATCGAAATAAAAAGAAACAGCTCCACACCTCAAAAAGTACACAGAAAGTGGATGTACCAAGTATGAATCGAGACAAATTAAAAGTAAAAATGAAATAGAACCCATATAGATGATATTCTAGGCATTAGTGAATTCCATTACCCATTTTGAATCAGTCCTCTGGTCTACTATGCTAGGAGTAACCAATGAGGGGAAGGGTGGGGGTGGAAAAGGAATGCTATTTATCATTAAAAAGGACATTTGGCTTTCTATCTCAAAGCACAATACTATCAATGATAGGATTAGCACCATATGGCTACAATAAAAATAAGTTAATAAAATTATTCTAATTTTTACACCAATCACTAATGCCAAACAACTTTTTCAGTCTGAATTTAATCCAACATTAAATTAAGATATACTGATAATTACTCATGATTGGAATGGAACAAAGAAGCATTAGCCATTGGAAAATCTGCCCTTGGTGATAAAACAAAAGAAAATGAAAAGCCACATGATCAAATTTAGCAAGAATTAAAGCTTACTCATTGAAAATCCTTCCGCCACCCCCCCACAAGACAATATAAATTGTAATTCAACACAGATATTATTGTTGACGTCAGCTAGATCGTAGCTGAAAGCAAATAAAATATCAGAAAATGGTTATTGTGCAAAGGATTTCATATAGGTGGATCAAACAAACAATGGATAGCACAGAGAAAAATGGAAATGCCAGAATACTTCAATCTACTCAGTAGGAACCTATACGTGCAGGCAGTTGTTGAAGAGAGAAAGGGAACACTGCATGGTTTAAGATCAGGAAAGGTCTGAGTCAGGATTATATCTTTTATTTTATCTATATGCTGAGCAAATCATTTGAGAAGCGAGTCTATATGACCAAAAATGAGGCTTTAGGATTGAAGGAAAGTGGATTAACAACCATTTTATGTACATGACACAACTGACCATGCTTGCTAAGAATGAGGAGGTTCTGAGGCACTTGCAGATCAAGGACTCCGGCCTTGACAATAGATTTGAGCTCAATGTAAAGAAAACGAAAATCCTCGCGACTGGACTAATAGGTAATATCATTATAAACAAAAAAGACTGAAGTTTTTCAAGATTCCATCTTACCTGGATCCACAATCTGTGCTCACAGAAGCACAGGTCAAAAATCAAATGGGTGCAGTGAAGCAATGATGAAACATACAGTGTTCCTCTAGTTCTTAAATGCTTCCCTCCCCCCCACCCTCACCCCCTCCACTATCATGATCACAAGTCTACCTTACACAGCCGGCTGGACCAGACAAGGTACACTGCTACAAATAGGAACTGGAAACACAGGGAAGCCAAGACAGAAGAAGCCCTCAGGATGAGTGGTGAGATGCGCAATATTGGGAGGGTAGAGGGTAGGAAAGCTAGAAAGAGAGAACAGATTGCAAGGATCTGTGTATAACCTCCTCCTTGGGGGACAGACAGCAGAGAAGTGGGTGAAGAGAGACATTGGAACGTGTAAGATATGACAAAATAATAATATTTTATAAATGATTAAGGGTTTATGGAGGAGGGAAGAGCTGGAAGCGAGGGGTAAAATGAGGAGCGGATACCAGAGGCTAAAGTAGAAAGCAAGTGTTTTGAGAATGATGAGGGAAACAAATCTACAAAAGTGCTTGACACAATGGATGGATGTGTGGATTATGATAAGATCTGTATAAGTCCCCACTAAAACAATTAAAATTATAATAACAAAAAAATTTGAAAGATACAAAGAAAAGTTCAACAACAACTAAAAATAAGGTTGGTATAACAAATTGAAATCAGGTTTATCTGGTTAAAGACTAAATATTTGAGTTAATTATTTTAAAAAAGAAAGCATATGACATATAGCTTTGAATAAATTTGCTGCACAAGCACCCTTTAAAGTGTCAACAAGCAAGAAAGTCACTTTAGCACTAAAATGCATCTGAACCATGCTAGGTATTTTCACTGGCATTGTATGCATATGAAATTTGTACATTGAAAAAGGAATTTGTACACCGAAGAATAATCAATGCATTTGAATTATGGTGATGGTGAAGAAGATCAAACTTGCCATTGACTGCCAAAAGAACCAACAGATCTAGTTTGAAAAAACTACAGCTAGAATTGTCCTTAGAAGTGATGACAGTAAGATTTTGCTCTGTACCCTGGGCATCAAAGACCTATTCCTGGAGAAGAACATCTTGCTTGGTTAAAAAAAAAAAAAGGAGGTGGGCAGAGAAATAGAGGGGGTGCCCTCATGAAATGGATAGACACAGTGGTTGCAAAAAGGTCTCCAACATAATGAATGGGAGCATGGTACAGTGTTTCATCTCCTAGACGTAGAGTCATTATGGGTCAGAACAACTCACGGGAACTTAACAACCTGCATGTAAAAGGGGACTAGGTGGTGTAGCGGGCTACATGTAGGGCAGCTACCCACAAAGTCAGCAGTTTGAACTCACCAGCCACTCTGTGGGACAAAGATGAAGGTCTCTACTTCTCTAAAGAATAATAGTCTCAGAAATCCAAAAGGGTAGTTCTACTTTGTCCCATTGCATCAGTACAGTGAAATTGATTCAGTTCAGTGGGATTAGTTTCTTGAGGGTATAAAAATGGATCTTGCCAGATGGAATACACAGGAATAAACTCAACTGCATCTTTGGAAAGCCATGGTGGAGACACTCAAAATCATCAGACAGTACAAAGTTAGATCCTGGCTGCCAAAGAGAAAATCAATTGCTTACATGCAAGCTGAAGTTGAAGGTAAAGAAATGTAAGACAAACGCGCAAAAGCCAAAGTATGATTTTCACACATCCCATCTGAATTTGGAGACTATTTCACTAATGTCTGACATATTGAATGCTGATGACCAAAGTGCAGAGGCGCTGTGAGATGACATCAAAGACATAACAAATGAAAAATGCGCAAGTTCATTACAAAGACAAGAAAGAAGAAAGACCACAATGGATATCAGTAGAAAATATGAAATTTGTTATTTAACGTGGAATAGTGATAGCAAATGGAAGAAATGGAAGAACAGAAAGCTTGAGTGGGTGGGTTGAGAAGACAATAATGTATTGTAATGAAATGTTCAAATACCTGGAATTGGAAAACCAAAAAGAAAGAGCATGCAGAGTATGTCTCAACAACAATTCAAAGAGGAGGGAAATATGGCTGCCAGATAACAAGTATGGAAAGATCTCTTCAGCCACTACCAGAGAAGTTCCAGGAGGTCCAATATATCCTGAACTTCCTGGCAGTTAGTAATTCAACCGAAAAGCTAAGCAGACATGCCTTTCTTAAAGTGGGAGAGTAGCACCACCTGCTACTCCCTTATCATAGACCAGCATGAGGAGCTGCTTCTGTGAGCTCTATCCCTCACAGGGCCAGCAGTTTTTCCTGTCCCTTGGGGCAATAGAGAGTCTTTGTGGGTAACCGATCAAGCGCACAACTTGTTGCAGACATAATCAGTATCCAAGCTTCATGTATGACATCCCCTCCCTTCCTTCTTTCATGGTTTGTTCTCCATGAAAAAACACACTACAAAGAGAGCAGGAATCACCATGCACAGTCCATTTTATTTTATTTGGGTTTCGTATTTTTAGTCAATTTTAATACATCTTTTTTTTCATTCTCTTCCACTTCCTCTTTCTCTTCAGTTCAACCTCACCCTCCTGAGAATATGCAAATCTAAAGGCAGGAATTGTATCAGCTTAAAATGAGAACACCTGGGTAGCAAAAGTCTTGATTGATAGTGGAATCCCTACATCCATCTTCTGGGTCCCTGTGTCTCCTGTGAATTCCTTTTGACCATAGTTGCAGAGGAGAATAGCCCTGCTGTCAGACTGACAGCATCGTAAAATGTATAATGGCACACGTGGCTAGGTTAAAATATAATACGTTTTCATTTCATCTCCCTTTTCATCCATCTTAAAGTTGTTTTCATTTTCTTTTTGAGGGGGGGCATCACTGCTCTCTGGTGGTGGGAGTAGGAGTGTTTTCATTTTCTTAAGTCTCTGTTTTCACTTTTTGTTTTTTGGGTTTACTATGTTTTGTTTAGTCATTGAGAGGTGGTTGTTGTTTTTAATCCTTGTTTGCTTCCTGTTTGTGTTTCATATGATTTTCTATACATGAAATCCAGGATAAGTAGCTCTATAGAGACAGCAACTGGATAATATTGTATTAGGAGAGGGTGATGGGAAATAAGAACTGAATAGCAGTGAGTAAAAGAAGAAAATATTCTAAAAGTAATTGTGATGATGAATGCACAGCCTTCTTTGTATGATTGAACCATTAAGTTGTATTATAATGCCAATAAAATTATTAAAATATTCAAACTATGAATCATAAGACTGATGCTTTCTATGAACAAACTATTGAATGATGTTAGGAGCATCCAATCCAGAGTCACTCTACCCAAAAGAATTGAACTACAATCAGCCACTTCAGAGAGGAGCAGAGGAGAACAAGAATCAATAATGGTATTGAAGGAAGAAATAAAATCCAGTGCTTCCCATAATGGATGATACCACTCCCTGGGGACAGAGAAATGTTCCCCAGGGGACGACAAGCAACAGCAGATACATACACTTCTCCTCATTATAAGCAATCATATAATAATTTTTAATTGTCAGAGGAGCATGGGGTCATCTTTCTGAAAATGGGGTGGTAGGTCCAGTAAGTTCAAAAACATGGTGTCTGTTATACAAAAGGCCTTTTTGAAAAACAAAGCTCCAGTCATTGAAAGAACCAACAGAAATGTTTCAACAAACAAATGTAATACTAGAGATACTCATTTACTTATACTAAGACATTTGGAAAACAGCTACCAACCTAGACAACTGAGTGGAAGAGATTCATATCTGTACACTTATCAATTATTAAATACTATTGTGAACATGTAAAAAAAATTGCAGGGGATAATTAAAAAACGGCAGTACATTGACAGGGAACTGGCAGAAATTCAAGCAAATTCAGAATGTGAGTTGGATCTTGACTGAAAGCAGAGTGTCAGAAAAACCTTTGCCTGTGTTCCAACACATTTCACTTCAATCATAACAAACTGTGGCTAACATTTCATAAAAAGGAGATTTCTGTACATAGACCAAGAGAAAGTCATTCCTCTAAGGGGCTATGATTTGCTTTAGGAAGAAGGGCTGGGGCTGAGCCCCTGGTGGCGTAAGTGGTTGAGTGTGGGACTGCAGCCAGTGGGCTTGGCAGTTCAAATCCAGCAGCAGCTCTCAGGAGCAGCACTGGGTAGCTCCCACGACCACCAGAGGGCAGTGATGCCCCAAAACAAACAAATTTTTTTTAAAAAAGCAAATACTGTGAGAATTACTTTACAATTAAGGAAAGTGAGATTTCTTGTTGGCAACAGAGAAGAGTCTCTGGAAAAGAGCATCCTGCTTGGCAAAGAGGAAGGTCAGCTAAGAAATCCGTGATGAGATGGGCTGACATAGTTGCTGCAGAAACGGACTCAAACACAACAATTGCAATTTTGGCACAGGGCCAGGTGGCACTTCATTCTGTTGTGGGTGAGATTGTGGGTTGAAATCTACTCAACATCACCTAACAATAACACCTAAAAGCAAGAAAGACATGGCCTAGAGCTGTATTCTTTTACCATATTTAATTATTCAATCTGTGTGCTGAAAATTTTAGAAGCTAGATTATATGAAGAAGAATGTGGTCCCAGGATTAGAGGAAGATCCATTAAGCACCTTCTGTAGGACAGTGATACAAACTTGTTTGCTGAAAGTCACAAAAACCTGATGCGTTTATTGATTAAGATCAAAGACTCCCTTCATACAACATTCAGACATAAAGAAAAAAATATATACCCCAACATATAGGGGAGGGGGGAATCCTTAAAACTGGAAGAACAAGCAACATCATGCTAATAAGGAAAAGATTATCAAATACTATATTTGACTTGGATCTACATTCATCAACACTCATGGAAGCAGTAGTGAGGAGATTTCTGAAAGCTTATTTCATTAGATAAGGCTTCCATAAAGCTACTCACTCAAGTGCCAAAAAGCAAAGATCTCATTTCAAAAACTAAGGTGTCTCTCACCCAAACCATGATATTTTCGATCACTTTCTATGCATGCCAAAGCTGGACAGTGGATAAAGAACACTGAGGAAGAAATGATGCCTTTGAGTTATGATATTGGACAAGAATATTAAGCATAGTTTGGAAAAAATGCAACTAGAATGATCGTTAGAAATAAGCATGGTGAAACTTTGTCTCACCTGCTTTATGGACATGTTTTTTATTAAGGACACATGCCAGAAGAAGAACTTCAAGGTTGGTGAGAAAGAGAAATCCCCAAGGAGATACGGGGCACAATGGTTGTACCAGGAGGCCAGAGAGCAATGATTGCGAGGATGGTGCAGGACAAGGTATTCTGATCGCTAGGAGTCGGAACCAACGTGAAGACACCCAGCAACATCAAAAACCAGAACAGAATGCTGTTTATTAAGCTAAATGTTACATTTTTTTTTTGTATTTTCTATGAGCATGATTTTGGTCAGTTTCCATTTGCTCTTCCATTTAATCTCTGAGAGGTGGTTTTTAGCTCAGAAACAGCCTCTTTCTCCTCAGCCATAGGATCCTCAGTAAGAATGGAATTTTTGAAATGGAACCAGGAAACTGCCATAATCCATGGCAGACACAAGGAAACACAGAACACGCTTTTGTCCGTGGGGGTGGGATACTAACTCGGGACAAATGCCCTACTTAAATTGCCTCAGGAAATTAAACTCTTTGAATGCAGCAAATTGGCTTTAGTTCAGAGGGTAGTGGGGTGTGTGAAAGTAAATAGCCTAAGAAAAAGACAAAATTCTGAATCTTATTCAAGGGTCAAGATCAGCAATCGTCTACTACTAGCAATCGTCTCTATCTAGATCTCAGTTTTATCATTTACGGTATGGTGATAGGCAGACTTACTTCACCGAAAACATAGCAAATAGACAAGAACTCCAAATCTACAACCATGTCCACCACAATATTTAAGAATCTAATTCCCTATCTAAACCAGATAAATTGGAAATGAGCCCCAAGGAATCAGACTTTACAAAATCTCTCAGGTAATTCTGTAAAAGAGTCAAGTTTGAGAACCACTTCTTCAGAGAAAAGGAAATGTTAATGTTTTAATATTGTAGTTGCTCTCAAAACAGTTTCATTAGTGAAATTGTATCTAAAATGATAGCTCAATGGGTCAAGATGAGGATGGGAGACATACGTGTTCAACAAATGACACTGATGTTTGAGAGTCACAGTCCTAAATGACCCCATAGGGATCCTTAAACTATGGACCTCAGGCCACATGTGGCCGGCCAAGGACATTTATTCGGCTGCTTGGTATTTTTCCACTGCTGCCTGTCCTGCTTAGCAGCCGACAGTGAATTTGTTCATAGGCTTGTTGCTTTCTTTTTATTAACTATAGTCGCGCCCTCCAACACTCTGAGGGACAGTGAACTGGCCCCTTGTCTAAAAAGTTTGAGGACCCCATGCTTTAGAACATCATCTAATTTGTTTGCTGTCTTGGATTTCATTGATTTAAGAACCTCAGGAATCACAGAGTAAACAGACTCTAAGCCAACAGTTCTCAAGCTGTGCATCACAATCTGTTTGGGGATTGAGTGACCCTTTCACAGGAGTCACCCATTTCATAACAGTAGCAAAATTACAGTTATGAAATGGCAATGAAAATAATTGTATGGTTGGGGTCACCACGACATGAGGAACTGTATTAAAGGGTTGCAGAATTAGAAAGGTTGAGAACCACTGCTCTAACCTCTTTCAGGAGGTCCATCACAGAGAACTGGGGTTATCATTCTGACCACTTACAAGACCAACTTGGTCTACTTTATCTTTTTAAAAAGCACAAAATTAGACATTCTACTTTCTGCAAATATCAAGTAGTGTTTTCTTCTTTCTTTGTTTCATGTGAAGTAGCATGTCTTATTGTCTTATATAGCAGGAAGACATTGTGACATTTAGTATCCATCTAGAATGTTAGCAGTGAATTCCTTGAAAGACATTGGCCAGTGGGGACACCAGTGTCCTCTGTCTTGGAATGAGAAATTTGCATGTAAGTTGTAACATATGCAATTAAAGAGAGTTCTTGTCATAAAGTTCAGTGTAATATTTACTGAGCTATTGGAATAAAAGCACATAAAATTGAGTTATCATAAATGTATGGTACTAACAATATATATTTAAAAAGGCACTTTGTGCCTGGAAGTTGTCGGATATTAACAAAAATAGCACTGGTGATAACCATCAAAATAGACCACATTGCTTTTTCACTCCAGAGTTGTAAACTGATAGACTATATGCTGCCTCTAACCCACAGTTTCTTTTTTAACTAAGCTTCTACGGAATTTTTATAAATAATAGCTTTTTAAAATGAAGTACCTTACTGTGGCAGTCATATACTCTTGTGTCAACTTCAGGATTGGGACTGTGGAGTCTAGTTTATCAATCTGAAGATAGCCAAAGAGACGTGTGTGGGCATGACTTTCTCCTGAGAATTCTGGGAAATCTCATGATATTTCCCCAATGGGTATGAGAGACTTATGGCTCAGTCCTTGGGAGACAATGCAGCTGACAAGACACATGGCAGCATGCTGATAGACCCTGAGTCCTGGAAACTGCAAAAGCCATGAGAAGACCCCTCCCAGTGCTGAGATGCTTCTACCACTGCTGGCTACATGAGACTCTGTACTCACTAGCCTGTGATTGTCCTGGCATCATTTCCTGTGGTTCATAAGTTGAAGAGGACTTATGGATTGGTATTGGACATATGGGCTAATATTGGACTTATGAACTTGGACTGGAGTGGGTTGAGATGCTTTCTCAATGTTCCATTCCTCTTGTATATAAACCTCTCCCTTATATATATATGTGTGTTTATGAATTTGTTTCTCTAGTCCACCTGAACTAGCACACATACTATTTAAAAAGAAGTTTTACAACAGTTGCCAACACGAAGAATTCTTGAAATTTCCCATGAAGATCCATACTTTAATCTCCCTCCCCCCACTCCCACACACACATTTTTAATTGGGAACTCTTACAGATATTATCACAATCCATATTTCAATTAGGCCAAGCATGATTGTGCCCTTATTGCCACCATCATTTTCAAAACATTTCAAAGCCTTGGCAGCAAGGAGACTGTGTTTCTGTGCAACCATATGAATGACACTGAATGTCCCTTGACATTACTCCCTTGTTCCCTAATTTCTTGTCACCCGGGGTCTGTGTAAAGAATGTGCCCTATGGAAGCATCTGCGTTTGAGAGTCCTATGTGGACATTTCTTCCACCTACAGATTCCTATTAGTGTCATTCTTCCATGAGTCCATCTCAAAAACCCAGAGCTATCCACTGAGCACATCCTCTTTCACATGCCAGGAGAGCAGAAGTCAGAGTGGGTAAAGGATTTGCCCTGGATCAAAGAACAGGCTTGTCAGGGACTCTGGTGGCACAATGTCAATATGATCAGTTACTAACTGAAAGGTCTGGGGTTCTAACTTACAGCTACTGTGTCAAAGAAAGACCCGAGAGTTTGCTTCCAAACCAGGACCGCCTTGGAAACTCTTTGAGGAAGTTCCACTCTCTACTGTAGATTTTTTGTATCAGAATCAATTTCACAGCCATCTGTTTGGTTTTCTTGGTTGAGAGAGCAATACTTTCTTTTAACCCCACACACAGTGACCTGAATAAGTCAGATCACTATTCTCCAACCTACAAATCCAGTTAACACAAAACAAAATACAAATCACAGTTTCTATTGAGTCAACCCCAGCTCCCAGAGACCCTCTGTGTTTCAGTAAAATACTCAATGGATTGTCAGTGAGGGGTTTTTCAGAATTAGATCACCTGCTGAGGTGCCCCTCAAAAAAACAAATCAAACTCACTCACATCGAGTCTGCCCATGCATAGTGACCCCACGGGACAGGAGAGCACTGCCACTGCGAGTTGCTGAGACTGTAACTCTTTTCAGGAGTCCAGCATCCTGTCTTTCTCCTGAGGACCGGCTGGTTGCTTCAAAGTGCTGACCTGGAGATAGCAGCCCAGCGCATTGTGGCTACATGACAGGGGCCCCCAAGGTGCCTCTGGATGGACTCAAACCTACAACTGGTTGGTTAACAGCCAAGCACATTAACCTTTTGCACGACCCAGGGACCACCCTGCCAACCATTTCTAAGTGAGGTTATTTCTTCAGCTTAGTTCAGGTGTTGCTGCCTTTGTGCTGCCATGAAAGAGTTGGATTTAGCTCTGTTTGGCTTCCCTGTCTCCTTCCCGACAGCCCTATTGAATGGACAAACAGTTTGTTTTATTTATCTGACAGGGTTTCTCCACATGGTTTCGGGTTATCAGCCCTCCCTTGCAGATCATATTACAGCTTGTGCCTGGTTCGACCCTCAGTAGGGTTCACTCTAAATCAGATCCTTATCATGACTGCAGTGATAAATCGAGGGGCACTGGAAGCCCCGAGCTGGATTATTTATTTAGTACTTCTGCGGATCATGTTTTATATGGCCGGCACTGCTTGTCAGGCCTTTACGCATCCAGCTTAGGTGGCATTCAGGAACGAAAGCCCAAGTCCCTTAAATAATGTTAACCTAATAGTTGACATTTTTATTAAATAAGTCTGTGTGGTGAGGAGCAAAAGGAGAGCAGTGTAGAGAGAGGGCTAGAGCTAGACTTCAGAGTGTGTGTGTGTGTGTGTGTGTGTGTGTGTGTGTGTGTGAGAGAGAGAGAGAGGGGGGGGGGGGCAGGGTTAAAGGGGGCCAAAGAAAGGAAGAAAGAGACTCTGAGGGTTTTTTACGTGTATTCTGCAGAATGGAGATTACTTTGCTTTTAGGTGAAGTCTCTTGGAAGTCTGTGGGTTTAAAATGAAAAAATGAGAAGCTGGATTGATCTATAATGTTTCTTGGGGAAATGCATAAATTAGGTGTGAGGCCTTCCATGGACGAATGTTTATTTAGTAGGGAAGGATGCAGACTTTCTCACTGGGAAGCGTCTTGGGCGGGATTTCATTCAGGAGGAGGGGCACAGAAGCCATCTGGCAGGAACCTCATTTCCATTGTGTTCCTCAAATACAAACTTTAGACATTGGGCTAAGCCCCGGTGGCGTAGTGGTTGTGCGCGGAACTGCGGCCCACTAGGACGGAGGTTCAATTCCAGCAGTGGGGCTGGGCCTCCTACTCCCACCACCAGGGCAGTAATGCCTAAAAATAAATTAATTAATTAATTAAAAAAAAACTTTAGACATTATCTACAAATGAAGTCACACAATCACTGCAGTGTATGTGCCTAAGATATAAATGTGAATTTTGTAAGATATCAACATTTAACATGTACAAGGTTCATGTGTCTATTAGTGTGCTTCTTCTTTTTGGGGGGATATTAACGTGGTTTGGGGGGGCTAATTTTTTTATTAATGAACTATTGTTGGGTCAATTCTGAATTTTTGTTGTCCTACGATGGCACAGAGAAGAACTGCTTTGTAGAGTTGTCGCGTCCGTAAATCTTTATGGGGACAGCCTCACCTTTATTCTAGGGAGCTACAGTGGGTTTGAACCACCAAACTTAGTGTTAGCGACCTAACATTTAGCCTACTGCAGGAGCAGGACACTTTGGATACTGTAGAAGCCTAAAATATAAACCCATAGTCCAACATTCAAGGCCACTGGGAGGAGGAATTTTCTGGTTTTACCATGCTGCTGCCCCTTTTCTTACAGGACATCCTGAGTCCATGGTGAGAGCTCCCCAGACTAGAGCTTGAGAAGAAAAGATAGAGTCCACTTTAAATATCTCCTGAACAGAATGGCACCTTCCCAGTGTCCAATGCGAGCAGAAAGAACTGCTCTTTCATCTATCCCCCAATTACGATGAGAATTCTCTTCCATCTCTTAGATACCTGGACCGGCCTCATTTTTCTTTGCTGCCCTCTACTTAGCATATCCGTCGAGTGACAAAATGAGAGTCATTCTGTAAAGAAAAAGTAGAAGAAAACAAAGTCAATTCCGTGCCCTCTCCCTTACTCCACAACACGGCAGGTGGTGGTGTTCACAAGCCATTGCAGTCTATCTTTGTGTTTGTTTATTATTAACTACTGAAAGGATGGCACTGTTCCTGGAGTTAGGCTCTTCACCAAGTTGCTGAGAGGGAATTGGCAATGCTTTTGAGCCTTGAGATCTGGGAGAGATGCTGGAACATCCTAATTGCTCTTTCAGAGAAATGCACCGTCCGTGGCCAACACACTGGATGCTAACTAAATATGCAACTTCCTCTAGTGAGGTTCCAGGTCCTTTGTTGAGCTCAGAAGTCAGTTTGGGAGGATGGCTGCATGCAAACAACCACAGATCGCCAGACTGGTTTTTGTGTTGAGTTTGCAGTTCCTTCAGGTCCTGTCATGGAATGTCCTCAACTTCCAGGTGTCATTCTGTGTCAACAAAAAGGTAAAGGTCTGAAATGTGTGAGGGTTGATGACTCAGCCGAGGACATAAAAGGTGCTTGAGCTGGGAGCTAGATTTATCAACCAAGGGGCACAAAAATAAATACACCCAAGGGAAGAGGTGACTGCCTGGGCGCAGGGAGTCATACTGGGAACCTTATGTAGATAATTGGTAATTTTAAAAAATCAGAGTGCCATCTGGGTTTGTAAATCTTGAAATATGATAGTAATTATGAACACTGAAAAGTCATGAATTATATCGCTGTCAAGAAGTACTTTACTCCAGCTTCATATCACTTTTATTTAACAATTCTTTGAACACTTAACTTTGGACCAGGCACAATTCTAAGCACCATAATAAGTGTTAAACTCACTTAGACACAGCTAGACTCAAAGCGCGTCTTTGCCAATGCCAATTTATGGATCTGGAAAGGATGGCCTTGAAAGGTTAAGCAACTTAGCTGAAATCACATGGCTGCCAAGTAAGGTTCAAACGCAGGCAGCCTGGCTCCAGTTGTTGATGCCCACAGCTGAGCACAGATGTTCTGTGCTTGATGTGTCTACTGTCATATGAGCCACATTCAACTTCACAACCTCCCTTCTGATCAAAGAAGATGGGAAAGCATGGGGAATCTCGATTTCAGGCGTTAGTGACAAGATTGACTCTGAAAGAGAGAGCAACATGCCGCCACAGTTTACCTGTACTCAATGCTTTAAGTTTTGTGCTTCTGAGTATAGCAGTTAGCTTTGACTGCTGCTTCCTTCTGGCATGAAGGTGCTGGGATAATATTTTCTTGTGAGAGTATGCCGTGATGGTAGGTGTCGGGCGCATGGGTGCATGAGTGAATAAATGAACTAACAAACCAGATCATTGACAAGCATCAAGACCTTACACAGAACAAAAGGTTGAAGTGTTTATTTCCTTTAGTTCTTGAATATAATTTTAGCATATGGGACAGTGGTTTTTGATCAGTGGGTCATGACCCCTTTGGGAGTCGTTCATAACAGTCGCAAGATGACGCTTATGAAGGGGCAAGGAAAATAATTTTACGGTTGGGGGTCACCAAAACATGAGGAACAGTATGAAAATGTTGCAGCCTTAGGAAGATGGAGAACACTGATATAGCATGAAAACACATACAAGCAAGAAGAATTTTCTCTGTGCTAGCTATCTTTCTTCAATGCAATAGGAAAACACTTGGGGGGAAATTCTGCCAAAATAACATTTTAAATAATGAACACAATATTGAAATCTGATTATAATTACAAAAAAAATCATTTATCTATAGCCAATAACTGGGTTAGAAACAAAGAAAGTGAAAATGATTATTATTTAGAGTATCAAAATTTCATGGAAGAAATATCTACCAATTTTATTCCTCCACTCCCCTGTCAGTTGTCAGTTTAATCACATTGGTAGATTATTTATTTTGTGATGCTAGAAACTATGACACTAACATTTCAAATACTAGCAGTCATCCAATGTGGACAGGTATCAGCATATATGACAAACTAGAAAGAAGGGAGATGCATCCTCTTTCTAAAAAAAAAAAAAAGGCCACTAAAAATTTTATAAATAGGAATAAATTACTATCTAAAATAATGCCAGAAGGTGAGCTCCTCAGATTTGAAGGTACTTAAAATATGATTAGGGAAAAGCGTCTTTCCAAAGTAGAGTTGACCTTAATGATGCCCATATGATATAGTTAAACTTTCATTGCCTTCATTTGCTAATATGACACCAGGCAAAATGGAAAAGAAACAACCAAAAGCACAGTTGCAAGTATCTGCTAACAGCAGTATGTGAGATATATGAAGAGTGAATCTAAGAAACTGAAAAGTCATTAAAATGAAATAGATGCCATGAAGGTTGATATTCTTGACATTAATAAGCTGAAATTAACTAGCATTAGCCATTGTGAATCAAATAATCATATGGCTTATTATGCTAGGGGAACAAAAAGGGAAATTCCTCCTGAAAACAAATGTTTCAAGATGTATCTTGAAGTACAATATTACCTGTGATAGTCTTGTCTTTATAGCTACAATCAACCAATTAATAGAAATATTTAAATTTAGATACCAATCAATAAAGACAGAGATTAAGAAATTAAAGTAGCATTCTGAAATTGATCAAACATGCAATCAAGATACACTGAAAATTGCTAGTTATTGGAATGTAAAAGTTAAAAACAAAGAAACTGGTTCAGTGGTTGGAAAATGTGGCTTTGGATCTAGGCACAATGTATTTTGCAAACCAACAACTTCTTAACTGTAAATGTCTCTTTCCACAACATAAATGATGACTGTACGTGCAAAAAGGTCAAGCCGACTGCATCTGTGGAAAGCTATAAGGTGCTCTGCTAGCACCGTTGGGGAATCAGTGGACTGTTCACCACTGAAACCTTCCAATTCTTCATTAGGAGAAAGAAGAGGTTTTCTGCACCTATAAATATCTGTAACATTGGGAACCCAATTTAGGGTTGCTATGAATCAGAATGTGTTTGAATTGTGGTTATGGGGAAGAATATTGAAAGTACCATTGACTAATAAAAGGAAACACAGATCTGTATTGGAAGAAGAATGGCCAGACTATTCCTGAGAGGCAAAGATTATAAGACATAATCTTACATCTTTTGACATGTTGTCAGGAAAGACCACTCTCAGGAAAAGGACATTGTGCTTTGTAAAGTAGAGGGACAGTGAAAAAGAGGAGATAGATTGACACCTTGCCTGCAATAATGTGTTCAAGCATAAACACAATTGTGAGGTGTTTCATTCAGCTGTGCATGAAATCATAGGAGGCAGAAACAACTTGATGACATGTAACAATGATGACAACAACAGCATAAGTTTGAATTCACTTGAAAATAGTGATTTGGAGTCGTGGCAATGCATGAAGAGAAGCTCAGTATCAGTCAGTGCAAGACCAGGGGGCAACAAAAAAACAGACTATTAATTGAAATTATACAAGTTGAAGTTGAAGTTAAAGAAAATTAAAACAAGTGAATGAAAGTACAGAATTTGACTTTGAGTGTATCCCACCTGAATTTAGAGACAATATTAAGAGTGATTGATATATTGAACACTGATGAGCAGACGATTTGTAGGATGACATCAACGACATCATATAAGAAAGCAAAAGATCATTTAAAAGACAGGAAAGATAGAACAGACCAAAATGGATTTCAAAAGAGACTCTGAAATGCCCTTGTTCCTGAATGTACAAATGATGATGTAAATGCATTGAACCAATTTCAAAGTGTCTTGAGAAGACAGGATAAAGTATTAAAATGCAATGTTCTAACTAAACTGTAGTTAGAAAACCAAAAGGTGAGAGCATGCTCAGGATTTCTCCAGCTGAAAGAACTGAAGAAAGAAAATCAAGCCTTAATTTGTAATATAGAAGAATTCTATGAGTAAAATATTGAAAAGCATTAAAAGAGATTGGAGAAATACAGAGTCACTGTACCAAAAATAATTGCTTGAAAATCAACATTTTTCAGGGAGCTTATGATTAAAAACCAATGGAGATGAAGACTGAAGTCCAACTTCATGAGGGAAATATTGCCAGATTTCCCAGGAGTCTCAGGTGAAAATCATGCCCACATAAAGGCCTCATTGGCTACTCAATGGCTATCTCCAGATTAACAGGCTAGACTCCACCTCTATATTTCAATCATAAAATTAACATAAGCACATGACTGCCACAGGTGGCATTATTAGTTTACTAATTCCCACAATAGTATCTTTAGTCTAGCCAATCAAATGGATTTTTAAGTAATATTACACATATAGGAAAGGAAATATACATATATAGGAAAGCTTTATAGAGTAACACATATAGGATTATTTCACTAAAACAAGTCAGTTAATTTAGGAATCTTACTATCATTGAAGTGATATTCAAATGGCAGAGTTTAGTATACCAAAAAGGAAAATTTACATCTATCAGAAAGTATTTTGGGTTAAAACATATTGGATGTTCACGATTATAGGTCAGTTAATTTAGTAATATGAATTCTACTATTATAGAAGTAATATTCAAATGACTGAATTTGGTGTTACACATTTTGATGAAAATAAGGCCCCCAAATAATTTTCAACTTATGTGATGTATAAATGAGCAAATGACATTATCTATTATTTGGGAATATCTTTTTCTTTTTCTTGGGGGGGGGGCATCACTGCTCTCCGGTGGTGGGAGTAGGAGGCCCAGCCCCACTGCTGGAATTGAACCTCCATCCCAGTGGGCCGCAGTCCCGCGCACAACCACTATGCTACCGGGGCTCAGCCCCGGGAATATCTTTTTCAAATGTGATATTTAATTATAGCTATATATTAATTCATGTACTCATATATAAGTAAGCAAAATTATAGACTTTATAAAATGATAAATATCTTAAGTTATCCAGAAGGAAATATTTAGATCCAGATGTACATATGGGAGTTAATTACCATTAAGACATCTTTGATTCGTGGTTACCTCATGTATAAGAGAAGGAAACACTTCCTGCTCCTCCACCTTTGTGATCATTGGCCACTTTCAGGCCATTCTTTTGTTTTTGTTTTTGTTTTTGTTTTTTGGGCATCACTGCTTATTGGTGGCGGGAGTAGGAGGCCCAGCCCCACTGCTGGAATTGAACTTCCATCCCAGTGGGCCGCAGTCCCGTGTACAACCACTACGCCACCGGGGCTCAGCCCTCAGGCCATTCTTTATGGCTCTTGTGTCATTCTGTCTCATGAAGAGTGCCTGTCATTTTTCTTAATCCTTTACTGTATGAAACATGATATCATTTTCTAGCAATTGATCTTTCCTTATAATTTTTCCAAAGTATGTGAATCTAAATTCATAATCCTTGCTTCTAAGGTATGTTCTAATTTAACTTTTTTCCCCTAGGACTGTAATGTTATAAAATTGGGCAGTTAATGGCTCATAGCTACTCCTCTTCCCCAAGACAGCTTCTAGGTAATGAATAACTGCTTCAAGGGTACAGAGGTCTGGCATACCACAATGAACTATAATTTCACACATACTAAGGGAACAGTGATTTAAACAATGGAAAATAACAAGTGTTGGTGAGGATGAAGAGACATAAAAATACTTGTACATTGCTGGTTGTAATGTAAAGTGGTGATTAAATAAGAAAAACACTTTGCGAGTTCCTCTATAAGTTAAACATAGGGTTGCCTTCACTCCTGTTCCTGTAGTTAGATGCTATCAAATATATAATGATTGGCATGGGCTGGTACAAGCAATAAACTAGAAGTGATTGTTTTTGTGAGTACAATTTCTTTGGAAGGGGTGATGAAAAGTTCCAGGTATAAATAATTGTGACGGTTTCACAAAATTTTGCCATTACATCAATACCATTGAATGGCATTTGGAATGGTTAAGTTGCATTTTATCCCAGTAAACAGTACAAGAAAAGCCAAATTAACACTAAATGAACCAGTGAAAAAAATGAATGGGTAAGTGTGTGTGTATATATATATATATATATTTAAGTTTACCAAATAGTAACATTACATATATATTTAATTTCTTAAACCAGAGGTGAAACTCAAATGTAAATGATTAGAATTCAGGGTGCATTTCTAATCACTATGGTGCCTTTCTGAATGTGTTCACATAATATCAGATCAGGTCTGTGCAGTTAGCTGATGTCCCCAAGGGACTATGCTCCCTTCCCGATCCATGCCTTCCTTGAACAACTGCACCTCAGACTAAATGAAAAGTATTTGTCTGTGGGTGGGTGTTGATCCTGTAAGTTCAACCCCTATAGGATACATGAAACATGAAAACAGTTTACCCCTTCAACCCTCCATATAACAGAGAAGTGACTGAATGTGAGAAACCCAGCTGTCCAAACTGACATTGCCAGAGCATCCCCAAGCATATAAAAAGATTAGATTAACTCACTTGTTCTTGGGAAGACATTAATATTGTTCCATTACGGAGCAGCTGAAAACCTCAATAAATCTCCATTCAAAGACAAATTTGAATGGAGTGTAGTCATAATAGTGTTGTAATTCTTATTGAACATGCTCAGAGTAGCATTATTTATAACATCATGTTCAATATTAAGCACATCAGAACACAAATTATAAACTCTTAGAGTTGGGGGAACTTTATAGAAATGGAGACAAGAAAAGTAAAATCTAATTTGGAGGAATGATGGTGAGAAATTACTCAGTCAAATTAGAAATTATTTTTCTTACTTCATGGATAATGTCTAGACTGAAAAATAAAGAGCATGGACAATTTTCAGTAGATGTAACTAATAGACAGAAGCAGTCAGGTATGGTCTTATTCCTCATTCTTCTTTGTAGCTAAGTTTAAGGGAGAAGAAATTTTTGTCGACCGCTCTTTAGTAATAAACAGCCATAACATGTTGATGGCACAAAGCATTAAGGCTTATATTTTATGCATGTGTCTACAGTTGATTGGGGTTCAGTTGATCTAATTTAGACTTGATGAGAGATGGCTTCAGACAGTAAGTGAGATTCAGGTTTGCTCCCCAGGTTTGATGATGGCGTGTGACCAGCAAGTACCTCAGGCACATTGCTCTCAAAATTGTGGCAGGACTGCAAGACAACTACTCTCGGACATTTCAAATCATTGTATGTAACTTAACCAAGCCCAAGGTCACAGAGCAGCTAGGTGTGTCCGCCCGCATGAGGATAAAGCCAGGCTGTAGGAGCAATCTTCTACTACAGAAGATGTAAAGGTAGGACTGCTAGTTAAATCTGTCACAGAAAGCCTGAATTAACAAATAAGTCTATCTTTATTTTCTGTCAACCTGGAAAATAGAAAGGAAAAATGCAAAATATCATTTAAAGGAGAGGTAGACACCTGGTGACGCTGCCTCCTACATGGTCATATTAGTGATTCCTCTTTGTAGAATGAACCACCTTCTATAAGTAATTCTTTTTGCTTGTTTGTTTGTTTGTTTTTGTTTTTTGGGGGGCGGGGCATCACTGCCCTCAGATGGTGGGAGTAGGAGGCCCAGCCTTTGCTCCGTGGTGCTGGAATCAAACCTCCATCCCAGTGGGCCGCAGTCCCTGCGCACAACCACTACGCCACCGGGGCTCAGCCCCTCTATAAGTAATTCTTATGAGGCTAACCTCCATCTGTCTTACAGACAGCATATACGATATAGTCAGAGGGCTGAGCCCCGGTGGCGTAGTGGTTGAGTGTGGGACTATGGGCCACGGGTTTGGCGGTTCAAAGCCCGCAGCAGCTCTCCTGGAGCAAGGCTGGGTAGCTCCCACTCTCACCAGAGGACAGTGATGCCTCCCCCCCCAAAAAAAAAACAAACAAGCAAAAAAGATACAGTCAGAGTAATTTATCCTAAGGTAAACCTGAGACTTCTGGTCTAGCTATCAGAAGGGGGAAAAAAACTCTTTTTACATATGCACAACATCTTAGATTATTTTCCTCACATGTTGCATTTCTAAACACGGGCTTCTTTCTATTTGCTCAGTCTTTCCAAGCTCTCCCCCTCCATAAACCCGACTTTCTGATGATGCTTTAGCTGATCTCACCAGCTCGGTTTTTGCTCTCACCTCTCAACTATTGGAACAGTTTTGATTTATCCAATCTTGCCTCTGGAACTCAGGAAAAAAAATCAGAAACATTCACCACATTCATAACACTATTAGTTAAATAAAAATGTTTCCAATTTAAATGGAAGCCAGGTAGACAGGTAGATAGATTGGCAGATAGACAAATAGATAAAATCATATTAAGAGCAAACAAAAAAGATCCCAGCAATTAAACTAAATCCTTCAGTGCTAACCTTTTTGGTGTTCATATAACAAAATTTGTTACAAAATCAAGATATTTGAGTAATTATCATTCACAAAGTTGATTTTTTAAAATCAAATATTTTTCCTTGCACTCCTGCCTTTCCACTTAAGAGAGAATTTATTATATACGTTTCACTCTCTTTTCATGTTTTGGAATGCTAAGCCTTTTATTGTAATATCTCAGGGCAGATAAACATTTTAAGTGATTAAAAAAGGCACATTTAGAAAATTATGTTCTCCAAAGCCTGCAGGAAGCAATTCCCACCAGTCTTTGCAATTTCATTACAGAAGATGAATAAATGTCTGTCAAATTCACTTTGGTCAGTCTTGAAAATGGCAGGAATACCACACAAATGCAAACACCAAATCACATATATTCTCTTCAGATGGAAAATACATGGTTTCTGCTTTGCATTGTAGGGTCCAATCAAAAATCCCAGTGTGGGTGTCAGATAGAATGAGATTCATCCCTTAGGCATGTGCATGTATATATTGAAAAGATGGAAGGGGAGGCTGAGCCCCGGTGGTGTAGTGCTTGTGCGCAGGACTGCGGCCCACTGGGATGGAGGTTCAATTCCAGCAGTGGGGCTGGGCCTCCTACTCCCACCACCAGAGAGCAGAGATGCCCCCCCCCCCCCCCCCAAAAAAAAAAAAAGATGGAAAGGGAAAAGGAAAAGGAACTGCGTGATCAACTTTTCACTGTTGATCCTGGCACTTTCTAATTCCATGCCTTCATGACATGACCAGGAAAGTCTCGTGTTCAAAAATCCAAGTTCTAGAACTTTTGGTTTACCTCTATGTCATCTCCATTGGACTTCTTTTAGTTATTGTGTCACTCATTATTGCTATGCAAAGTTATTTTTAGCTGTCCACCCAATTCAAACTCATGTGTAACCTCAGTGTACAGAATAGAACTTCTCTACCTCGTTGTCAAGGCTGTGAGTTTTACCAAAGAGATAACACTTGTAGGTGGTGTTGATTCATCAATCTTGTGGCTAGTAGTTGAACATTGAACCCCTTGGACACCTATGTACCCCAAACATAATAAGTGATACCAGTGGCTTAAAACAGTAATCACAAATTACTTTTCATGCAACCTTGAGAGATAAAGTGAATAGGCTGCAACTGGCTATGTTCTACATGTATTTCTTTTTAAAATTGTCTAAAATAATATTTTATTTTGTTTTAAGTGGCATCTTTGTAAGTTTTTCATGAATTAGGTGAAGGTTTACAGAGAGGATCACAGGTTTTACAACTAGCAACTCACATTTTGTATCAAGTCATCTTTTAACCCACTCAATTTACTACCCCATCTTACTTTTCCTCTCTGCATTTCCTATTTCTGTTCCTCTCACCTTCCTAGCCCTCTGTGCTTTTTCTTTGGATAAATGCTATAGTTCTCATGTACAATGGTCAGTTACTTTTCACAGGCATGCATTACAATTTCCAGTCTGAATGGTAACAGAGGGGATCTTGGTGTTCCCAACAGTGTCTCTCCAGCCAGTAAATATGGTTTCTTTTATTATTTTGAGGGTTATTTTTCACATATTCCTTCCATTCTATAAATAATCCTTTTATTTTATCCTTTTCAATGCAGTCTGTGATAGAGAACAGATATTATCTAGTCCTTCTGGTGTGAGGGTTGTGAAAAGTGGTGTACACTTTACCCAGAGCTTCATTGACTAATTTTTTTCATATGTAATTTTTATTGCTCTTCTTTCCTCCAAACTGGGAAATAACAAAGGTTACAACTTGGATCACTGCTTACAACTTTCTAAGTAGGAAGTAGAACATTGTCTTTGTGAACTATGTTATTCTAATAAACCCAGGTGACCCTAGAAACTACAGCCTTTATATCCTAGTCACAGCAGCTCATTCCTCAAAAGAGTTTGGTTATAAGTTAATGCAGTCTGTTAATTTCATCTCTTCTATATTTTACCACATTCATGCCTATATTCACAGTTCAGATGAATATATACATATACACTTATAAATATCCTCAAATTTTTACATGATGAGGCAAATCTATACATGATAGGGTACCACTCCCAAACAGAATTTTTTTCAAACCTATGTATTTAATTTTTGAATAATCCACCCTTATCACCATCAAAGCACCCTGTATTACACTTACTACATTTGTCAAATCTGCAATCTTATTTTTTGAAACATTTTCCCAACTCATTTGAATAGCCAATAACACCTCTCCTATTCTTTCTTCTTCACCTTGTCTACATCCTCAAATTGCTCTCCTTTCATATCTCTCCTCATTCTGGGAAGCAAAAAGAAGTCGCTTGAGCAAGGTCAGGTGAATAAGGTGTGTGGGGCAAGAGAGGCATACTGGTTTTTATGGCCCCAAACTGGTGCCCAGAGATCTTTGTGTGAGTAGGTATATTGTCATTGTGGCAAAACCAGCCTGCCATCTGCCACAAATCAGGCCTTTTTTATTGCACACTGTTACACTGTGTTTTCAAAACCTTTAAATAGAAGACTTGGTTAACAGTCTGATCTGACAGAATGAACTCTAAGTGCCTTAGGAGTCAATTTTTTCATCTGTTCAGAAAGTTGACAGATATGCAGAACAAGGTTTGTTATCGATGTCCATTTCACTTTTATTGAAACACTTATAAAAAATGTGGTGCTGGAGAAGAATATTGAATGTACCGTGGACTGCTAAAAGGATAAACAGATTTGTATTGGAAAAAGTAAGACCAAAGTGCACCTTAGAGACAAATGGCAAAACTTTGTCCTACATGCTTTGGACATTTTGTCAGAAGAGAACAGTCCCATTATGGTTGGTAAAGGGGAGGGGCTGTGAAAAAAGGAAAGTCCTTAAGGGGATGGATTGACACAGTGGCTGCATCAATGGGCTTAGGAATAGGGAGAATTGGGAGGATGGAGAAGGGTTGGACAATGATTTGTTCTGTTGTTCACAGTGTGCCTATGGCTCAGAGGTGACTAGATGTCACCAGGCCACACCTCTGAGGAAACTTCCTTTCTATTGCAACAGAACTATCACCTGAGGAAAGGGGTTGCATTTGACCTTAGTGTTCTTACAACTGATTGACTACACACAAGAGATCCTATGATGGAACAGATCTCAGTGTGTTAGTTCACATCATGATGGATTACCAGGCTTTCCCAAAGCTAACCCAGCTAAATTGACAAAACCGACCTATGAGAGGACTGCTTTACTCACTGATTCTTCTAGCAAAATGCATTTAGACTGCTTCCGTCATTTTGTTATTGTGACAAGTGCTGTGATGTATGAGCGTATGTTTGTCCTATGGCTTTTGTGTCTTTGAAATACGTATATCAAATAGAGAGGGGTTTCTGGATCAAATGTTATTTTTATTCTCAATAATTTGAGGAAGTGCCACACCTCCTTCCACACTAGATATACATACCACAATGGTTGTCCCACCAGCAGTAAATATGGGTTCCAATCACATCACACACTCTTTACTATTTATTGTTTTCTGTTTGTTTGTTTAATTGTTTTTCATCCTTTATGCGTGCTGGGGTGATAGGGCACCTCATTGTTTTACCTTGCATCTCAAATGACCAATAATCACTTTTTCTTAAGTTTGTTGACTACCTGAATGTCTTTTCCGGTAAATTCTTCTTGTTCTCTGACAATTTTTCTATTGAGTTCTTCATTTGTCCTTTTGATGCAGAAATATTAACATTTCTGAAGTTTTTATAAATTAGTCCATTGTCCAATATATTATTATCAAAATTTCCCCCAGTCTGTGGATTCTCTTTTTACCCTTTTAGTTAAGTCTTTGATACATGTAAGTATCTTATTTTTAGCAGGTCTCAATCATCTTTTTGACTTCTGATGTGTGGTTTTTGCTTTATTTTCTATTGTATTCATACTATATATTAGGGTCTCTGAATTTTTCCCCATTCACTCTTTGATGAAATTATAGTTCTAAGTTTCACACTCCATCTTGAGCTCACTTTTTATGCAGAACAAATCCTGGGTCCTATTTCATTCTTTTGCAAATAATGATCCAGTTTTGCCAGCACCGTGTGTTGAAGAGACTAATTTTTCCCTATTTAATGTGCTTTGTTCCTTTGTTAAAAATAAGTTGTCTGTTGGAGGATGGGTTTACTTCTGGATTCACAATTCTGTTCCATTGGTCTATATCATTATACCAAGTGGTTTTGATTGTCATGGCTAAGTAGAAGGTTGTGAGATCAAGGAAGGGAGAGTCCTATATTTTCCCTTTTTTTCACTTATTCTGGGTCTCTTTTCTTTCCATGTAAAGTTGATAGTCTGCTTAAATCTCCAAAGAATGCTGCTGGAATTTGAATTGAGATACAGTATATTTATACATTGGTTTTAGTAGTATTGGCACTTGCACAATTACAGTTTTTCCAATCCATGAATATGGTGTATTCGTCCATTGATGGGTGCCTCTCTTAGATCCTTATAGTAGTATTTTTGTATTTTTGTTTGTATAAGTCTTTTGTTTATCTGATTAAATTTATTCCTAAGTATCCCATCTTTTAGCCAGCTATTGCAAATGGTGTTATTTTCTTGATTTCCTTTTCAGTGGCTTTTTGGTTAGTAAACAGGAAATCAGAGTGGTTTTTCTCTGTCCATCTTTTACCTTGCCACATCGCTGAATCCATTAATTTCAATAATTTTCTTGCCAAGTCTTTGATTTTTTTCTATAGAGAGTGTCATACAATCTGCAAATAGAGTTTTACTTTTTCTTTGCCAGTTTGTGTGACTTTAATTTCCCTTGGGGCCTGATAGTTCTGGTAAGGTTTTTCAGCACATTATTGAATGAAAGTGGTGATGAAGAATATCTCTGTCTTATTGATGTTTTCAAGGAGAATGCTTTAAATTTCCCCTTCGTTCAGCATAATACTGTGTGCTACCTTTGCATATATGCTTTTATTATATTGAGAAAATTTCATTTTATTCCTCTTCTGTTTAGTGTTTTTATCAGGAATTGGGATTGAATATTATCAAATGCCTTTCCCATGTCAACTGATGTGATCACATAACTCTTTTCCTTTCTTTGATTTATATGATGAATTGTGTTGATTGTTTTTCAAATGTTTAACTGTCTTGCATACCTTGTATGAGTACAACTTGGCCATGATGTGTTTTTGTTACATATAGCTGCAGTTTGTGGTGTGTCAGTTTGGGTAGACTAGAGAAACAAATTCATAAACTCACAAATGTGCATAGGACAGAGTTTTATAAAAAGGGCAATTGTACCTTAAGAAAGCATCCCTACCGAGTCCAGTCAAAGCCCATAAGTCTGATAGTAACCCATATGTCTGATATATATAATAAAGTCCATTTCAGACTCACAAAACACATGCAATGACTCTGAATGCAGCATGATCACAGGTCAGTGGGTAAAAAGTCTGTTGACCCAGTGACATTCCAAGCATTTCAGTGCTAGCATGGGTCTCTATGTGGCTTCCTCAGGTTCATGGATCTGTCTACATCATGGTAGGCTCGTGTGGATTCTCCTTAGGGATGTCTCACAGGGAGTCAGTCTTGTGTCTTGTCAGTAGAGTGTCTCCAAGGGAGTGAGCCAAGAGGGTCTCTCCTACTTCCAAGGAGAAAAAAAACACATTTCCCAGAATTCTCAGGAGCAAGCCATACCTACACAGAGGCCTCATTGGTTATGATCTGTTTGGCAGACTAGACTTCACCCCTTCACTCTTAATCTTCTCAAGTTCCAAACTGACAACAGATTATGTAATTGCCATCTACGGCAAGAATTGTGTTGAGAAAATTTTCACCTATGTTTACAAAGGACATTGGTCTATAATTTCCTGTAGCAGTGATGTCTTTGTCTGGTTTGGGTTATAAGATTATGCTTATATAAAATGAATCCAGGTATATGCCATCCTTTTCTATATTCTAGAACAGTTCATAGAATTCACCAGTGAATCTATATGGTCTTGGACTATTTATGTTAGGATATTTTTAGTGACCTGATCACTATCTTCTTTTGTTATACGTCCCTTCAAGTATCTTCTAGAAGTCAACTTTAATTAAAGTAACGAGTGTGCTTCGAGAGTAATCCATTTTTCTATGTGTTCATTTTTGGTGGAGTACCATCTATCATTGTTTCGTATTCTTTTTCATTTCACTTGATTCTGTTGTGATGTTACCATTGCATTTCTTATTCTTGATATTTGCCTCTTCTCCTGCTTTTCCTTTTTGGGTTTGCTAGTTGCTTGTCAATATTGGTTTATTCTTTCAAATAATCAACTTTTAATTGATTCTTTGGAATGTCTTTATGTTTTTATCCATTTATTTCAATTTTAACTTGTATTAATTATTTTTTTCTCATGACTGAAGACTTATTTGGCTGCTCTCATTTTAATTTTTGGAGATATGGAGCTATGATGTTGATTTGGATTCTTTCTGTTGTGTGAAGTTAATACTATAAATTGTCCCTTAAAGACAGATTTTATTATATCTCAAAAATTATTCAGTACAGTGTAGCAAAAGTGAAATATGCAACTTTCAGCTAGTTGTTAAATGCTTCCTCCCCCCACTATCATGATCCCAATTCTACCCTACAAGTCCAGTTAGAACAGGGGATGTACACTGGTACAGATAGGAAGTGGAAACACGGGGAATTCAGGACAGATGATCCCTTCAGGACCAGTGGTGAGAGTGGTGATACAGGGAGGGTGAAGTAAAAAGGGGGAACCAATTGTAGAGACCTACATTTAACCTCCTCCCTGGGGTACAGAAAACAGAAAAGTAGGTAAAGGGACACATTGCAAAATATGACAAAATAATGAGAATTTGTAAATTATCAATGTTCATGGGGAATGGGGAGTGGGGAGGGAGGGGAAATTTGAGAAGCTAATAATGAGGACTTAAGTGAAAGTAGGATGTCTTGGGAATTATGATAGCAATAGATGTACAAATGTGGTTTGCATACAATGAATGTCTATATTGATTGTGATAAGAATTGTATGAACCCCCAATAAAATAATTTTAAAAAAATTTTTGGACTGTTATGATTTCATTCTCTTTGTTTTAAGAAGTACTAAAATTTTATTGTACAACCCAGGGTTTTGTTCAATTTCAATGTATTTTATTTTTCTCCCTTGATCTTCATCTGCTTGATTTCTAATTTTATAGAATACAGAACCATTCTTCAAAAAATACCATATGTTAGGCCAGCTTCAATTAATTTCAAAACAAGCTTCAATTAATTTCAAAACAAGGCAAGCTTCAATTAATTTCAAAACATCAAGATATTACCAATATTATTCTCAGATCAATACACTATAATATTAGAAATCAACCAGGTGTACAACCAGGGTACATTTTACTCCACATAGTCTATGCAGGTTCCCTATCATTCACTCATACCCCTCTATTCTCTATAGCCCCTTGTATCAGTCCTTTTCATTATTAATCCATCCTTCCCATGCTTTACAGCTGGATGACCCAACAGAAAGCACAACAAACCCAAAAATTCACTCTAAGGTGATGTGATGGTTAAGGTTCCTTGAGCTAACCTGGCTGATAAACACATGTGGGATTAATTGAAGGACAGAGAGATAAATGACTCAGTGAGCCTCATCTTTCTTGTTCTCTGATCTCTTGTTCTCTGATGATCAGACTAGTGTGGGTCTGCCTTAGCTAGTTCTTTGCTTCAGCTGGCAAGGTTCACTTCCTGCGAGACATCCCTGAGGAGAAGGCATATGGACTTACTTTGATGTAGCTGGAGCAGCTGTGTGGAGACTCCTGCCAGCACTGAGATGCTTACCTGCTCATGGATTAGTTTCTCTTCCTATATTTAGCATTATTGAGTGTGTTTTGTTTGTCTGAGGAGGACTTTATTGATCTGTGATGGACATGTGGGTTAATGTCGGACTTATGGGCATGGACTGGACCAGGTTGGGATGCTTTTTTTTTTTGGGGGGGGGGGGCATCACTGCTCTCCGGTGGTGGGAGTAGGAGGCCCAGCTCCACTGCTGGAATTGAACCTCTGTCCCAGTGGGCCGCAGTCCCGCGCACAACCACTATGCCACCGGGGCTCAGCCCTGGGATGCTTTCTTAATGACCACTTACCTTTTGTATAAAGTTCTCTCTTATATTCATATGAGTTTATGTGAAATTGTTTCTCTAGTCTACCCAGACTAACACAGGTGGAAAGGATACACACATATTATAAAGACAAAAAATATAAATAAGACATAAGAAGGAAAGACCTGAAACAACATTCAAAAAGCCAGGAACAAGTTTCTGCCATGAATCCAGGAAGAGATACTTACCCCCAGAGCAAATCCAAGTCATGTCTACAGGCTGACAAGTTGCCAAGTATGGAGTTCACGCCATCATAATCAAGACTAGAATGGTCTCTGACTGATGGCAAGCCTTTTTGAGACTCTTGTTTATAGCTAGAGTGAATCTGCCAGTGCCTAAGTATGTCTAGATAAACTGTAAATAGATTTTGGGTTCCTTCCATCCCCCATAGCCCTCCACAAATGGATGTTCATAATTTTTACTCTGATACTTTTTTCCTCACCATATTTGAGTTTTGTAATTTTCATCTTTGGATCATACAAGCTGGTGTGCTTCTTCTGTGTGGACTTCCTTGACACCTCACTTGGATGGCTGCTTGTTGGAATACAAGACTTTAAGACCCTAGACACCATTGTAATTCATAGCCAGAAACTATCTTCTTCCTTCACTACGCTTTTTTGTAGAACCTCACCATTAGTGATCATTTCATAAAGGTGAGTATTGAGCTGCACCATAAAAACTGATTGTTCTTGAGTTGGGAATAGCAATTAGTATGAGTCCAAAATCCATCCGTGGACCTCTGCCTTTTTTTTTTTTAATTTGCTGTAACTTGGGAGCCAGTGCATATGCCATCTCATCCCATGGTTTAATCGTGTCAAACATAATTGCACAATTTCTTCCATAATCATATATGCTTTTCAAGACATACTTTTCCTTGCTGAGCTTCTTGACATCATCTCCCTCTTATCTGCCCCATCCCTTTGTATACCCCTTTTCCTTTATCCTTGTTATATTTTCTTTCCCTGTAGGCTCAACATCCCTGAGTTTCATTTACCAAAAATATAAAGAAACAAATAACAAAGTTTTAAGAGAGTGAATCCCAACAATGACACACCTTTGAGATACACCCTAGCATAAATGATCATTAGCAGAATATGGCAGAATGTCTATAACAGAGTTGCTGGGTTAATACATATCTTAATTCAAAATGCAGGTCGCTGAACAAACATAACCTTGTTTGTTCCCCTACCAGAAGTACACCACATTTGGTACTGCTGTCCTCTACCTAAGACACCGTTTGTCTTTCGGCCTCACTCCTCAGGTTACAAGTGTGTCTGGGGTAAAGTCCAGTTCATCCAGGAGAGTTCACATTTGCGATCTCACTGATGCAGCCTCTGGAGAATGATGTGCACACCAAAGTTTCAGGATTGAGTGTCCCAGTGTTCTGCGACACCCAACCTGGGTTCCTGTGCTATCCCAGACATGTTATACTCTTTCTCTTGATTGGTGCATTTAGTCCATTTGAACTCTGTATAATTATTGATAGATATGACTGCATTCTTGTAAATAGATGGCTTGTGTGTATTTATACAGTTTATTTTTTGTTAGAATTTTCTGTGCTCAGTCCATTTTGTTTGTGGCTTTTCTTATCATTTTCATTTGCTTTTAGTATTTTTTTTTAAAATTTCCTGTTTTATATTTTGATGAGGTTTATTAATTTTCTGGGTTTTTTTTGGGGGGGGGCATCACTGACCTCAGGTGGTGGGAGTAGAACACCCAGCCTTTGCTCCATGGAGCTGGAATTGAACCTCCATCCCAGTGGGCCGCAGTCCCGTGCACAACTACTATGCCACCGGGGCTCAGCCCGAGGTTTACTAATTTTCTTTGAGGTTGTTTGCCTTGTTATTACTTTCCTCTGAAGTTTAAATAATTCCTTTCTCTCTTAAAGTCTACATGCCTTTTCCTTCATTTTAAAGTTCTGCATCTACACTATTCCCTATGTTTACTTCGTAAATTTCTTCCACGGGAATTGGCACTTCTGCTTCTCTATTTTCAGATTTGTAAGTTTATTTCACTTCATCTACTTCTATGACTGGGTTAACATTTGAGAGGTATTGTATTTTTTGAATTGTTGGTCTTGTGTTTATAAATTCCTTTAATTTCCTTTTACTTGAAAGTGCCCTTTTTCCTCTCTGGCATTTCAATGACAATTGTACTGAGTATATTATTCCTGATTGGGAATATTATTTTAGAGTTTTATTTATGAAATCACATTGTCTCCTTGCCTGTATGGTTTCTGAAAAATCAGAGCCAGTCTTACTGGTTTCTGATTATAACTTCTTGTTTTTCTAAGTTGCTCTCTAGAATCTTCCTTTTTATTAGAGTTCAGAAAGTTTGCATATGATATAGTGATTTATATTCAGAGTCTATTCTGTTTGACTTTTGTTCAGCTGGAATGTATACTTTCTCAACTTTCATGATATTAAAGACATTTTCTTCCAATAACCATTCAATTAATTCTCTGGATTTTTTTTTCTTCTTAAATATAAGATAGGTAGAGTATCTATTATCTATATGTTATTCTTCCTGATGTTATCCCATATAGTTCTTGGGCTACCTTCAGATTTTATTTGTTACATTTTCTTCTTTTAAAAATTTTTTTAACAGATTTACATTGAATAGTTTGTCTTCAAACTCACGAATTCAGTTTTCTGACAAATTCAGCTTTCTATTGCTTCAATTCTATATCTTTGCTCTTTAAATATTACCTACTTCTAAAATTCAGTATTAAGCTTCTGTGTTTCTATTTTTTGTGTTTGTATGATTTCCATATTTTCATTAATTTTGTTAGCTTGTTCTTATAGTATTTCCCTAAAGTATTTTCTTGATTTTGCTGATAACTTTCTTAATATTTCTCCTATTCTGTTGAAAGTACCTAAGTTCCATTTTGCTGATTTCTTTCTTTCTTTTCTTCTTAAGGACATTTTTTGTTTTGTTTGTTTATTTGTTTGTTTGTTTTGGGGCATCACTGCCCTCTGGCGGTGGGAGTAGGAGGCCCAGCCTTTGCTCCTGTGGAGCCACTACTGGAATTGGACCTCCATCCCAGTGGGCTGCAGTCCCGTGCACAAACACTACGCCACCAGAGCTCAGCTTTGCTGATTTCTTATTTGGTGGTTCTAATGTCTTTTCTTCTTCTAAATGTTCTTTTGACTCTCTGGATCCATGACTTTTTTGTACCATTTTATCTTGTCTCTTTGTATGAACTGAAAGTGTTTCCTATCTCAGGGACATTTTGCTGCTGCTGCACTTGTGTTTATTGGGAGATGAGGTGAGACTGGAGAAGATAATGTTCCATGACCCAGAAGTGGAACTATTCGGGATATAGGTGCGCTTGGGTTCTTTTGAAGACCGTTGAATTCAGTCAGGCAAGGCAAAGATTTTAAAAAAAAATACCCCAAACAAAACAAGCAGCTGTTTTCTCTTTGTCTGTAATTTTCCTAGCATCTTACCTTGTCAGGGCTATGCCATCTGCTGATTTCCATATGTTTATGTTCTATAACCCTGGGGTACACTTGGGTAGTTCAGGTTTGGGACTGGTCATGTCTCTGGTCACAAGAGGAGCAATGGAAGATCTTAATTGACCTGTCAGCGACCAGTGAGAATGCTGGTTGTAGGCTAGCTGTCTATTGAGGCCATATGCTACAACATTTTATTCGCTTTCTGCTTATTTCTCTCAGTTCATATGCAGTATTCATGGACAAGCCAGAGGGTTTACAATGGTGAGGACTGCCATCTTATTTGCTTACTAGGGGAGTTTGAGAAACAAGAGGAATCCCACCTTTCTATTGCACAGAGTGTACATCTGCATTGTGAGTTAATTTTGATCTTATCCATGGCATGCCAGCCAACAATTCACCAATTTGTTTACTCCCTGGAAGCTCAGATTCTACATATTCTCTTAGTTATTTGGTTTAATGGGTTCTCAAAGAAAAGTATAGAAAATATGACCTCGTGAGTCCTGGGCTTTCAAATGACATAATATCATACTGACTAGAGCAGATCACATGGCCATGCCACAAATCTAGAAGTGGGGAAATATGCACTTTCCATTTTATTCTTTTTGTTTTTTAGATGGACTTGTTTGTCACTAAAGACTCCAAATCTATTCCAGTTTTATTATCGCTCCTTTTTTAAAAAGCCATTCAGACCACGATTTCGATTCAAGGAATAAGCTGGGATACAGACATCTTCCCTTTTGTAGGCGGAGATTCAAAGTCACATGGTCGAGCATGCAAAAAGAGCATGTTGAGGAAGGGGGCCTGTTGATGCACATTCGTGCATTTGACGTGTTTGGTCACTGCCATTCCTTGGTTCAGTAGGGATTTGCTGAGCTACAACCAGGTAGAGAGTTGTCATGAGTTGAAATTGACTGGATGGCAGTGAGCTTTCGAGTTTGGGTTTCCGCATGTATTGGATACAGTCATCCAATGTGAAAAGATGTGTTCATTAAATTTGCACCTCGATCAAAAGGATGAACAGGTTGAAAAGAGTGAACAGTAAGTAGGTGAACAAGTTAATAATATAATTTTGCATAACATTGCCATATGATTCAGAGGTACAGTGCAGTGGTAGAATTCTCATGCTCTATGAAGAAGATATGGAATTGGTTCTCAGTCCATGGGCCTCACGGGTAGGAACCGTCTGTCTGCCAGTAAAGGCATGTCTATTTCTAGGTTATTGAACATGCTTCAAGAGGAAATTTTGGACTGAGCCAATCTAGGAAGAAAGAAATGGTTTTCTATTTCTGAAAATCAGCTACTAAAAATTCCATAAATCAAGATAATTCAATCTCTGTGTGCATGGGATCAATATAAGTCAGGAGTTTATTCAACAAAAGATAAAATAACAACATTATTCTTTAGCATGCTATAAAAAATGAAAAATATTCTAATAGTGAACAGTGGAATGATTCAGGAGAGATAAGAGGTACTTCAGAAACTCCCATCGAGCCTGAACTAAAATCCTACCTGTCTTACTCCTAGTTGATGATGTCTCATTCTCCCAAAGAGGTTAATAAGGGAATCCAGAACATGTTTACTGGTACAGCAAAGAGCTTACATACAAAGAATGCCGAACAGATAAACTCGGGACCAATAAGGAGAGCAGTCTACTCGGAGGGTAAGGAAAGGGGTGGCAGATTAAAGGAGGACCTTACAATAAGCAGCATATGGCCCCCTCCCAGGGGACAGATAGCAGAAAAGGGAGTGAAAGGACACAGCGGTAGATGTAAGACATGGAAAAAAAAGAAGAATTTATAACTTATCAAGGGAACATGGGAGATGGAGGGAGAAAAATGAGGAGTTGATAGCAAGGACTCAAGTAGAAAGACTATATTCTGAAAAAGATGATGATAACATATGTACATATGTGTATGACAATGAATAGGTGTATGGATTGTGACAAGAGCTGTAAGAACCCTCAGTAATTAAAAAAAAAAAAATTAAAAGAGAGAGAATCCAGGCAGTTTGTTTTCGGGTTTATATCTAGTTTTTTTAATCATGAATTATTTTCTTCTGGAACCTGTGTAGAAATTCATTTTAATGTTTTCAAAAGTACAACTTTCCTTTTCTTTGCTGCCAACGAACAGCAAGCTGAATTCAAGTGATATTGACTTTTGCTGTGACAAATTCTAGATTTATTAACCTGAGAGATAAATATTAATAGGGGTTAAATTGGGGTCAAATTTTACTCTAAGAGATGATAAATCTTGATATTTCTCCTGTGGTTGTCCAGTCAATATGTGCCACTGCCTTCCACGCTCCCCATTATCCTAATCACCTTGAGAAAAGGGCACCTCAGAAGACAGCCGCTAGAGGCGTCCTATCTCCCTCAGCAACCGGCACATGGGTGCTTCAGACACACAGATCCTATGTTATCCCAGCTTCTTAGCACACAGACCAAATCAAATATGTACCTAAGAAAACAGTTACTTTTTTGGGTATTTTAGCAAATTTTTTAGAGCCTTCTTTTCATACAAACACATGTACACGTACCAAGCAAACATAAACATTTCTAATTCACACAATACACCATAGTGAAAAAGATAGAAATTTAGAGCAGCTAAATATGTATGTACTCCTAAGCTTTATTTACGGAATGAGTTTTAGCTTCCTCAAGTGCTGAGACATTCCTTTATTCACCTATTTCTGCTCAGTTATTAGAAGAATCCTATTGTTATTGGCAGATACTATCAAATCAATTTCAACTAATATCTCCCTCTTATGAAAGTAAAACTTCTCCAACAAAGTTTTGTAAACTGGGTCTGAGCCCCGGTGGCATAAGTGGTCAGATGTGGGACTGCAGCCCGGAGGTTTGGCGGTTCATATCCAGCGGTGGCTCTCAGGAGCAGCGCTTGGTAGCTCCCACAACCACCAGAGGGCAGTGATGCCCCCTCCAAAAAAATAAAAATTTTGTAAATTGTAATCTTTACAGGAGGCAATTACCAGGTCTTTCACTTGCAGAGCATATGGATGGGCTCTGACTGCAACTTTTTGATCATGTGCCAAGCACCTAAAAGTTTTGCCATAGGGTTCCTTATTGACGTGATTATTGTTGATGAAGATGCTGTTTGGTGCAATAGATGTGATTCTGACTCCTAGCAATCCCATGTACAGCATAACAAACACTCCCCAGTCCTGCCCCATCATCACAGTTGTTATGTTTGAGTCCACTGAGGGAACCACAGTGCTGTCAATATATCTCACTGACGAGCTCTCTTTCACTGCCGACTCGACCAAGTGTGTCAGTCTGGGTTCCCTAGAAAAGAAAAGCCAGTATACTTATAGTTTATAAGTATGTATACTTTATATTTATATATAGGGAAATATATATTGAGCGAGTGACTTACACAGTTGTAGGAGTGGGTGAATCCAGTCCAATTCAAGTCCACATGTCAAATATTCAGCTGGAGGCTCACGTAACTCCCAGGGCTGATGAAGTAGGAAGACCACCTCCAGTGGATGCTGAAGTGGATGAATTCAAAGTCGTTGGGTCAGATGGCATGTTCTGGTGGTTTCCAGGCAATATGGCAGCTGTTGACCCAAGTCCAAAGTGCTGGAGTTTAACACATCAGATAGAGGATCCATACCAGCAAGAAGCAAGCCCACTGACATAATTGTAGACCGTGTCCCTGAGGAGACTTTCTTACAATTTTATCAGAGCTATGATGTGTACAAGTCAATAATGTGTACATTTTAGTCCCAAAAGTTTCACTAACACATATACTTTCCTTTTCACAATAGTATTTTAAGTTCCTTGGCTAAATTAATAATACTATCAATAGAATTATCATATCACATGGAGATGGTTTAAATATACTCCAATAAAATTATAAGAGTGTTCCAAAAATGAACCAGGGAGATGGATAAGCCATAAATATATGAATGGATGTTGAGCTCCTGCTTAATTCTAGTCCTAATCTGAGAATGATTAGTTCTTAGACATGGCCCCACCAGATACGTGTCCTCATGAAGAGATCACTGAACACCTTGGGGGGGGGGGGGAAGATCAGAAAATAGCCTGTTCTCCCTTTGTTTTCTACGCCAAGATCTTTGAGCACTTCCTTATAGTATGTGACTTTCTTGTTTAGAGCTGCCCTTTGAAATGTTCTACTCAGCTCTCTGACTTCATTATTTCTTCCATTTGCCTTAGTTACTGTCCAATTAAAGCAGGTTTAGGAACAATTTTGATGATGATGCAGGGCCATGCTGTGTTTTGTTCTGTTGTGCATGGGGTTGCTATGGACTGGAGCTTACTTGATGACACATGACAACAACAATAACGACAATTAAAGGTAAGTCTCAGAGTCTCTTCTGACTTCCATTTTTATCTGCTTTTTCATTCCCTTCTTTTTAATGACCTGTTGCTTTCTTCATAAGTAATATTATCTTTTGTTTGTTTGCTTGGGTTTTTGCGGGTTTTTTTTTTGGGGGGGGGGAGCATCATTGTCCTCTGGTGGTGGGAGTAGGAGGCCCAGCCTTTGCTCCTGTGGAGCTGGAATTGAACCTCCATCCCAGTAGGCCACAGTCCCACACACAACGACTACACCACTGGGACTCAGCCCGGTGTTCTGTCTTTTGTCTGTGTTCCATGCATCAAATCTGTTTTTTATGATATTCTTGTCATTCAGGTCATATGGTGTCAAGATCATATTTTGGCTGTTGTGAAATTGTTTTAATGTTCTTCAGCTTTATCCTGAACTTACTACTTGTGCAATTGATGGTCCTTTACATAGTCAACCACTGGCCCAGTTTTAGCTGCTAGTATTTTGCTTCTCCATCATCATTTCTCAAAGAAGTTGTCAATTTGATTTCTATATATCTTATCTGGAGAAGTCCATGGATAAAGTTGCTGCTTGTATTATTGAAAAAAAGGCATTTTCTATGAACAAGCCACTGGTCTTACAAAATTCTATGATTCCTATCATCAAGACTTCATTCCATCATCAAGACTGTATTTTCCAGAATAGGTAAATTTCACAGAAACAATAATTCAATCAATTTCTTCAGATTATGGCAGAGGAGATTATTAAGAAATGGGAAACTAATAATATGAGTATTATAAAGAAAAAGTCCTAAGATTAATTATGATGATGATGCTTGCACAACTCTTTTTAGCATGATTTAGGCATTTAATTTATGATATTTGAACTATATATCAATAAAATTGTTTTTAAAAAATGCCCAGTGAGGATTTTGGTTTTCATTGAGGCTGTGCTGAAGGCTACAAACTTCAGTATGATTTCACTGCTATGAGATCAGTTATGAGAGAGACAGCTGATTCAATCAGCATAGTTCATTTACCTAGTACATTCATTCTAGCTCACATATCTTAGGTAGAATTTTAAACGTTTATACACATTAATTTTCTTATTTTATGCAACGGAAGGAGCCCTTGTGACATAGTGGTTATATGTTGAGTAGCTATCTACAGGTCAGTAATGTGACATAGCCAGCTATTCTGCTGCAGAAAAGTGAGGTCTTCTAATCCCCATCATGAATTACAGTTTCAGAAATACACAGGGGTAGCTCTTATCTGTCCAAAAGGTCACTATGAATTGGAATGGACTTGATGGCATGAGTTTAGTTAGGATTCAGTTATTCACCAAGACCTCCCAAGGTAGATAGAATATTTATCTCACAATATATGTGCCAAACGAAAAATAGTGAGGCACAACAGGTTCCAATTGAACTTTTTAACAAACTCAAAATATTCTCTGATCCTGGATCACAGAACCAAAAGCCTAATTCTGGTACTCTGGTGATAATTACTAATGTGTGTGTATTTGTGTTTGTGTATGTGTGTGTTTTCTTAACAAGAAGATTTGAGGAAATTGTCCAGCAGGGTGGTCCTGAGAGCCACCTCTGAGGAAAACAGCTCTCTCGCTCGCTCTCTCTCTCTCTCTCTCTCTCTAAGAATATATATATATATATATATATATATAATTCTAAGTAGACACTAAGCTTTTAGTTCTCAAACTTGACATCACATACATCACAAGTTAGATACCCTGGCTTCTGACTTCATGTGTTGTCAACTTCAACAAGGCCAGCATTTCGTATTGCCAGGGGTTTTTCTTTTTTGTTGTTTTAGTTTGAGATATTCTGGTCAGTATATAATGATCTAGTGTTATAGTATTAATTTTAATTTCTCTGGAGTCTAATATGCATATTTGATAATTTTGTATCAAATTTGTAATATCTGCTCTTTTAACAATTTATGTATTACTCAGCTGAATTTTTCTTACTATAAGAAAACTTATTATTTATTTTGTTTTTCTGTTTTTTTTGGAGCATCACTGCCCTCTGCTGGGAGTAGGAGGCCCAGCCTTGCTCCTGGAGAGCTGCTGCTGGATTTGACCTGCCAACCCAATGGGCCGCAGTCCCGCACACAGCCACCACACCACCAGAGCTCAGCCAAAACCTTTTTATTTATTCTGAACAGAAATTACCTGTTAAATATAACATATAATTTTCCCCATGAACTTACATGGTATATTTTTATATTTGTGTGATTGTATATTTATTCAAACAAATTGCCTTATGTTATTTGGATTCCAAGAGGAAGTTTGAATATTGAAATCTACCTTTTAAAAACTATTGTTCTTAGCTGTCATGGGGTTGGTTCCAGCGCATAGCAGCAAAACAGAGCACTGCCAGTTTCAGCACCATTCTTATAACCATTGCTATCTCTGCGCCCACGGTCACAGCAACTTTGCCAATCAATCTCATGGCAGATCTTCCTTTTCACTGCCCCTCAGTTTTACCAAGGATAGCATCCTTCTCCAGAAACTGATCTATTCGGGTAACACGTCCACAGGAGGGTAGACAAAGTCTCTCCATCCCCGTTTACAGATTCTTCTTCATCCAAGGGAGATTTGTTAGTTCTCCTGGCAGTCCATCATGCAGTCGATATTTATTATCAATCCCATAATTGAAATCCATCAACTTCTCTTTGGTCTTCCCTCTTCACTGTCCAGCTTTCACATATATATAAAATGACCGCTCCTATAAACAGTCACAGTCTCAGCAACTCAGAGAGGTCAGTAGTGTCCTGCCCAACAAGGTTAGTATGACTTGGCATCAACTCAATGGCAGTGGGTTGTTTTGGGATTGTTTTTTTTAAACTCAGATGCACCTTAGACCTCAAAGTGACATTTTTACCATAGATTTCCTCAGGGAAATACTTCGTTTGATTTATGAACTGCTGTTTCCATGAGCTTTGTTTGCAACTCCAAGCACAACAAAATCCTTGACCACATCATCCTTTTCTCCATTTATTGTTGCACGTCGTCTATGTTCCTATTGTGGATGTTGGGTTCTTTGACACTGAGTTGCACTCTATACTGAAAGCTTTGATTTTAATCCAGTAAGAGCTTGCTTTCAACAAGTAGCATTGTGTGATCTGCATATCAAAAGTTGTGGATAAGCCTTCCCTCATTCCTGACACTATGTTCTTCATGTAATTTAGATTCTTAGATTATTTTCAAGGCAGACAGAAAGCATAAGTATGGTGAAAGGATACAACTCTCACATACCTCTTTCTTGATTTTTTTTTTGGGGGGGGGCATCACTACCCTCTGGTGGGAGTGGGAGACTCAGCCTTGCTCCTGGAGAGCTGCTACTGGATTTGAACCACCAACCTAGTGAGCTGCAGTCCCACACACAACCACTATGCCACCAGAGCTCAGCTCCCCTCTCTCTTGATTTGAAATAATGCAGTATCCTCTCATTTCCGCATGATCAAAATGCAGTTTCAGGATGCTTATTCTTTACAGTGTTATCAATAATTTTTTTATGATCCATACAGTCAGTAAAAAAATCAGGGAAATATATTTTTATATTCTCTGCTTTCAGCCAAGATCCATATGACATTAACAAAGATAACTCTGGTTCCACAAGCTTTTCTAAATACAGTTTAGATTCCTGGCCATTTCCAATGACCTGTTTTTAAAAAACAAAGCAAAAAAAATCAGATTTGTTGGAAAAGAATCCATGTAGCATACAATACAATAATTAAATCATATCAAGAAGAGTGGCAGAATCATCACCACAGTCAATTTTAGAGCATTTGTTTCTTTTGTTTAGTCTTTATTATTAGTTCCCTCTTTCTCCCTCAACTCCTGCCATAATCCAAGAAACCATCACTTCAGCTAACATCTCTATAGATTCACTTTTCCTGAATGGCATGGACTAAAAGACAAAACCAAGATAAGAAACTAACGGGCTGAGCCCCTGTGGCACAGTGGTTGTGCGCGGGACTGTGGCCCACTTGGTGGGAAGTTCAAATCCAGCAGCAAGGCTGGGTCTCCTACTCCCACCACCAGAGGGCAGTGATGAAAAAAAAAAGACAAGTTAAGAAACTAACAAAAGCACTGGCAAAAATAATAAAATGAAATAAAGAACAATCTCAACTGAAAAGAAAAATGTTAAAAATTAGAACCACTTTAAAATGGGCCAAAAGGAACGTGAAATGATAAGGTTTTGAATTTTAATTTAGGTGCATCTGCCATCATCTATTTTCCAAATCAGTCTGCATGATAGCAAGATTACTCACTTCCCTAGTCTATATTCAGAAAAGCTTAACTTACGTGTGTGACTTGAATATAGATTTTGGGTTTTTATTGTCATCCATAACCTTCTGAAAAATGGGTGTTCACAATTTAAGCTCTGATACTATTCCCTCTTCCAGATTTGGATTATATTATTTATAATCCTTGGATTCCACAGGCTGGTGTGCTTCTTTCATGGGGATGTAATTGAGGCCTGACTTAGATGGCTGTTTAAGACAAGCCTTTAAGACTATTCTTTCTGACAAACAGGCATAATCTAGTTCCTTTCCCATTCTTTCCTATAGCATTCATCTCTGCAGTGATCTCTTCATGAGAGTTTGTATCAAGCCGGACCGTGTCATAAGAAATAATCGTTCTTAGATTGGGGCTATAATTGTCCATTCATATAGCCACTGTTTAAATATGACTCCGGTTTACCTTAGAGGCATCTTTGTTATGTCATGGTAGAACACATTACCCATTTTCTCCCTGGGGTATAAGTTAAATCTATTGATAGAGTCCTTAATTTAGCTAGTGGTATAGAATTTAAGCATGGTTGAGAAAAGATTATATTATCTTTAGCAAATTATACTTTTATGTGATGCTAATGGTTTAGTAATTTACATATTATGCTGGATCACTTTTCATTGAAATGGGTATAGATATAAATCTCTTTCAGGTAGTTGGCCAGGTAGAGTTATCATTGAAATTTATTGACATAGATGTGTAAGAACTTCCAGCATTGCATACATTTGTTGGAATATCTCCATTGATATTTCAGCAATTTTTGAAGACTTGTTCCTTGCCAATGTCGTCAGTGTAAAGATTTTTGGAAGCAGATCCCCTGGTCTTTCTTTCTAGACTGTCTAAATCAGAAGTTTCACTGAGACCTGTTCAAATCATAATGAATGAAATTCAAGCATCCATTGAGAGACAGATGGTAGATACATATGTGCTGTTCTGGTTGGGAATGGGATCTGAGTTTTTCACACAGAAAAGGAGAATTCTCTCAACCACTGGTCCTGTACCCAAACAAGAAGTCACATTGTATTCATAAGATTTCTTGAGGAATAGGAGAAATGGGCTCATGTACATTTAATATGTATTGACATCAGACTAAGACAGCCAGAGATTTTCAGTTTGTACAAATTATTTTAATTCCAAAGGAACAGGAAAGTCAAAATGCCCAACTTGTATGTGCCATTTTGTTTGTATGACTCTGCAACCTGAAATTATACTCTTGGCCTCTTTTTCAAAGCTTTAATACTTATCAACCCTGAGGAGTGACATGTCTGTTCTTTATATATGTTAACACTCCCAAGGAGTTAATCTCATGCTGTTCTGTAAGTGTATTCTGGCTATTTCTATTGATTGCACATTTCTCCTGTAGATTTCGGAGAGCAATCATACTTTCTTCATTTTCAGATCCTTCAAACCAATTAATTATAGCCCTAAATACAGTAGCATTTTATTTCTAGGACTGTTCAAACATACACTGGCTTCACACTCTACTCTAACTTCCATACAAAATATCCTTGGCAAATTATGGAATGCCTGTAGTAGACAAAGCATATTTTAATGACTAAAGAAGTTAGTATTTCATAAACCCAAGAAAAGTGTAAACTCACTTCCACTATCAACAGTTTAAAATCAATTTGGAGGCATTTGGAAAGCATTTTAAAGAGCAACTAGGCATCAATAAAATTTAATTAATTGGTTCTATGGATGCACATGTAAATTGAGTGTTAATTATGCTAGCAATGCTCTTCCATTAAAAATTAAACTCATGATTAGTAACCGAGAAAAACAAGCCATCATTTTCTAAGCAAGACTCATTCCCTTGTATTTAAGCTCAACCTTTTGGCAATTAAATAATAATTCCATGTTTACTCAGATGAACATGAGTCCTGATGGATGAGTGGCAAGGTAGCCAAGTGATCTTCACCTTGCTGTCCCATAAAAGCAATTGATAAGGGTGGAGATAAGTTATATGTGGTTTAAAGATGCCCTTTAATACTGAATTATTCTAAGTTCTTCCCTGTCTAATTGACATCAAACAAAGGTGTGTTTGGTTATTGCAAGAAAAATAATAAACATTACTGATTCTCTCTGAGTTGATGACTTTGGAAGATGAAAGACCTGAAACAAGAAGTGACAAACTGGAGAACCTGAGTTCAGTCTGGACTCACCCCATCACCACCAACCTGAAGTTGTTTTTTTTTTTATATATATATATTTGCAAAGTAAAAGCTGTGAAAACTTTTATCAACACTGAAGTCAGGCTATCACCCATGTTAATTTCTCCCACTTCTTTTTCTTGGCACTTGGGGGTGCAACACCTAATCTAGACCTAGAATTAAGATCAACTCCCAGTAGTCTTTCTTAGTTGACAAATAAGTACAGCTATAATTCAGAATTGAAGATGGACTATAAAACTTAAACACTTTACCTATACAACTTGGTTTTTGTTTGTTTGCCCCATAGATTTTTCCAGGGGTATTTAAATTCACATGGTTTGGATCCATCTTTTCAAGAATCAAGGGGGTGTTATATTAGAGCTGTTTGATAGATTACTTTATATATTTCAATGATCCTTTTTCATGGAAAATTGAGTTTGAAGAAAAGACAAAGATACACTCTCTTACTCCCCACACTAAATAATAAGATAAGAAAAGTCGCAGAAAAGTAAGGAAATCTATGGAGTTTCTGTAATGGACTAAATTACAGTATCATAGTAAGTAAGGGAATCACAGAAGAGTTTTGGAGATTTGAGTCTACTTAAGGTTGCTTTTTCTGGTGATGTCCCCATTTTCTTTTGGAGGTGGTCTTTTCAATTTATTTCTCTTTTCCAAAACACTATGATGAGGTTCTACTGATAGGGGAACGATTCACATGTAATGGAATACATAGAAGGAAGGAAGGAAGCAGCAGTTACTTGCTGATAATTTTTAATTTCTGTCTCTCACTTATTTCTGTAGACCTTTCATGAGACCCAAGAGACTTATTTATTCTGTTGGATTTTGTCCCATGCACAGAATCTGTAGCTTATATAAATTTGAATCAATATCTTGGCCATTGAGTAGCATGTGTAGAAACCCACCCATGCTTATATATATTTCCATATGAACATATTTATTTCAAAACAATGCTTTCTAATAAAGATCACTTTATTGAATAAGGAACGGGTTTTTCTTTTGCTGAGTCTTCAATCTCATCAAAGAACTGCTTCTGGATTTACTTTCTTTATCAATTTATAATGCTTTAAGGTCCCAAAACCATATAAACTAGTAGGCCATTATTTGGACATGTTGTCAAAAGTGACTAGTTGCTGAGGAAGGACAGCCGTAAAAAAGGCCCTGAGAGAGGTGGGTTGCCACAGTGGCTGCACAAGGGGCTGAAGACTACAAATAACTGTGACATTGGCCGAGAGCCGGATAGTGTTTCCTTCTCTCAGGTGCATAGGGTTGCTAAGGGTCAAAAAATGACTTGATGGTACCTAACAGTAACAACAATAACAAAATTGTAGTCCTCATTGGTAGTGTGCGGGCCTCCTCATGTGATGGGTTTGGCGGCAATTGCTGAGGTACATAGTGAATAGAAACAGCTTTCATCTTCTCGGATGAGTGGGAGGGAAAACACAAGCATGATAAATGTCATAATGAATTGTAAGATTGTCTGGGAATGCATTTTGGCCAAATTTTGCAAATTATACAAAGGAAAAGTCATAGTCATGCATGTGGATAATTTGAAAGGAATAAAAAACAGTAAATGTTACTAAAACAGGACCAGATAAGGTGATATGAGAGAAGTATGAAGGGCAGATGAGTCAAGGAGGAGTTTACTCTCCGGTGTAGGAAGCTGGATTTGGAGAAGGCGTATCTTTGTAACCTTGGAACCCTAGGCGCCTCACTTGTTTCACTCTCCTCCAGTCTTGTACTGAACTGACCCTTAACCAGCAATGTGAGTCACTTTGGCCTTCAGCAGAGTGTAGTAGAGTATAAATCGCTACCATCCTCCTAGTTGTTTCATGGAGGCAGCAGATCACTTCGGTATTTGCCTGGGTGTTCACTTATTGGAAAGCAGGGTGCTAATGCCACATTGGCATGCATTGTACCCTGATGACCTTGGCCAAAGGACCCTGAACCAATCTTGTAAGCTCTTCTGGCTAGCACAGTGTTTCCCCAAATGAGTGTTTTGGCCTTGAAATGACAATGGAATGATCCAGGGGTGTTTCAAAAGCAGATACCTATACTTTAGCCTGCATTCTGGGCAATAATACAAAATGTCTTTATCCTAGGTGGAGACTGAGTCATTTTTTTTCTGACAAGGGAAAATAAATTTGGGAACCTATGACTTAACATAATTTTAATGTCCCAATCATCATACCATTCCTGCAAGTGTCCCATCGGTTTTGTTATATATTTATCTGCAGTTGTTCCCACTCTTGTGACAGTAGTCCTTTACCTACTATGTCCTTTTTGCTTGTTTGTTGTTTTTTGTTTTTAATCATTTTATTGGAGGCTTGTACAGCTCTTATCACAATCCGTACATACATCTATTGTGTCAAGCACATTTGTACACATGTTGCCATCATCATCCTCAAAACATTTTTTTATACTTGAGCCCTTGATATCAGCTTTTCATTTTTCCCTCCCTTCCCAACCCCCCTTCCTTCATGAACCCATGATAATTTTTTCCCAAGATAATTTTTAAGTTATTATTATATTTTCATGTCTTATGTTGACCACTATCTCGCTTCATCCACTTTTCTGTTGTCTGTCCTCCTGGGAGGGGGTTTTATATAGATCATTGCAATAGGTTTCCCCAGATTTCCAGGTCCTTTTCACATTTCTGAATCTCTGTAAACCCTTGGACACCATTGCGACCTTGCTCTCATGGTCTTCCTCATCCACATGATGCACCTTTACCTTTTCCTTGTCTTTTCCTTTTTAAGACTTAATATTTTTTCTTTTTGAATTGTATTTGAATTTATTCATTCTTTTTTGTACCTTAAAACAGTCTCTTTTATACCTCTCAGCTCTCTTCTCATTAAAAAATTAGAAGTAGGTCCTATGTGTGTATATGGTATAGACTGGATCGTTACTCATCAAGCCATTTTTATTGTCTTCATGGGAAGCCAGCTAGATTGAATTTCTTGGCTCCTTGGCAGTCAGTTGCAGCAGGTCGATATGCAGGAGTCAATACCACATGGAGGCTTGGACTATAAAACTGCCCCTTCATAATAGGATAAAAAAAGGGGCTTTGAGAAAGAAGAAATCCAGATTCTTGAATGACTGCATGGAACAGAGCCTACCCAAATCCACATGAGCTTGTAACACACATGAAACATACATTTAAGGCTTACATCACACATATTGAGGATACTTTGGTTTATGAAAGTTAGTCTACCGGGTAACCAGTAGAGGGTTCTGAAGACCCAACCCCAATTTTAACTACGGGGGCAGCCGTGTCTCCCCGCAGGATAGTGTGCTTTGGAGGACAACACTGAAGCTGCAGTTTGGGGAGTGAGATATGCCTGACCAGAGCACATGAGAACAAATGAGGGGGTAGATAGAGGAAATAGAGTGGATCCTGGCCCACCAAGCTTTCAGGATGATATTCCCCCTCAGAACAAACAATATGCAGAGAGGATCAGATGGCCAGACCCACTATGAAATACAGTGGACCCAAGGCCCTGTAGGAACAACAGTGGAGAAACGGGTTTGGGATTATACCCTATCTGACTCAACCACACCACGGCAAAACACTGAGGGTGTGCAACAGAGCATGGAGTTCCAGATTGAGTGCCAAGGATATACTTTGGGGCCAGGGTGTGGCACCCCATATGATTCAACTGGGGGGAACTCCTGAAGGTCAATGAACAGACCCTGGACTATTTACAGGTTTTTATTTTATTATTATTTTTATTTTTTACATATACATTTATTGGACATTGGGGTTTATTGGTTGTTATCATCTTAGGATATTTTCTTTAGTTGCTTCATCTTAGGATGCCTGTGTTTTTTGTACATATTATTGTCTCTGCAGGTCTCTCTAGATAAGATAGACTAGATTAACAGTCTGGAGGTGAAAATCACAGGACTGATGGTTCTGGGGGGTGCAGTGTTGTGGGAGATAGGGAGGAGGGGGAAAGGCAGTGGTGTTGACTAGTCCAGGGATAAGGGAATAACAAGAGAAACAAAAATCAGTGGCAAGGTAAGTATGAGAACCCCGACAGGGATTGAGCAACAGTAGTGTAAGAGAGAGAAAATACTGAAACCCCAATGGAGGCTGAGCATGATAGTGGGACAAGAGGAAAGTAAAAGGAAATAGAGGAGAGAACTGCGCAGTAAAGGGCATTTGTGGAGGTCAAATACAGGCATGAACATAGGTAATATATTTACATAGGACAATGGGGAAATAGATCAATGTACCTACACTTATAGGGTTAGTATTAAGAAAGCAGATGGGCATTGGACCTCCACTCAAGTACTTCCTCAGTGCAAGAGCATTTTGTTCTATTAAATCAGTATTCCATGATGATCACCTTCCTGACACAATCACTGATTGGTGTGGTGAAGAAAGCAGATAGTGCCCACATAACAAAATATATAGCATCTGGGGTTTTAAAGGCTTGAAAGTAAACTAGCGGCCATCTAGCTCAGAAGCAACAAATTCTACATGGAAGAAGCACACCAGCTTGTGTGACCACGAGTTGTTGAAGGGTTCTGGTGTCAGGCATCAAAGAACTAAAAATTATTTCATTATAAATGAGAGGGAGTATTGAGTGGGGATCTGAAGTCCATCAATAAGTGAAGGGACATCCCCTCGCAGAGGGGTTGCAGGGAGGACAGGAGCCAGTCAAGGTACCGTGTGGCAACAATGAGCTATGCAACTTTCCTCTAGTTCTCAAATGCTTCCTCCCACCCACTATCTTGAACCCAAGTCTACCTTACAAACCCAGCTAGAACAGGTCAGGTACACTGGAACCATAAACATGGTGAATTCAGGATAGATCATCTCTTCAGGACCAGTGGAAGGAGTAGTGATACTCAGAGGGTGGAAGGAGGGTAGAGTGGAAGGGGGGAACCAACTGCAAGGATCTATGTATGACCTTTCTGGAGTACGGACAGCAGGGAAGTGGGTGAATTGGAAAAAATATCATATGAAAAAGTAATAACAATTTGTAAATTATTGAGTGTTCATCATTGGGTAAGTGGGGAGGGAGGAGAAATATGGGGAACTGGTATTGTGGGCCTAAGTGGAGGGAGGATGTTTGAGGGTGATGATGGCAACAGGTGTGCAAATTTGGTATGCATACAATTGACATATATATTGATCATGATGGAAGTTGAATGAGCCACCAACAAAATGATTTATAAATTTTAAAAAGTTAGTCTATTCTCTCTCTCTCTCTCTCTCTCTCTCTTTCTCTCTCTCTCTCTCTCTGATACAATGCATGGATGTATGGGTTATGATAGAAGTAGTACAAGTTCCCAATAAAATGTTTATTTAAAGTTAGTCTATTCAGACTAGCTCCAGATATGACTATTGTTCATATCTATAACCTAAAATGAAAAATTTAGTTTTGCATCCAGAGCCAGCTGACTTATTTGCAGATGGTTCCAATATTCACTGCAAGATATGATCTGAAGGGCTCTAAGAAACTTCTATCATGCTCCATGCACGTTTCTACTTTAAGTGTTACACCCCCTGAGATCTTCCAATTAGATTTGTCATTTTGGGGTAAAATGTTGTTGATACTTAAACACCTCAGAGAATGGAGAGTATGATAATATACAACAAAAGAGAGACAAAGGAAAACATAGTTGGGGAAAGTGGGACACACTGGGCACTGGAGAAGCAAGTCATTGGAAGGTTTGATAAGTTATTTAAAATAGTAAGTGCAACTCCCTACCTAACTGGCCATAAAAGCAAAAAGCAAACAAAGAAACAAAGGCGTCTTTTAGTACTAGCATGCTAACTGTCTTATACTTCTATTTTAAGGATTTATAAAATGATTAAATGATCAAATGTACTGCTAGTATTGTGTGATCCAGAAGCAATCTGGGGGGTGGTGATATTGGTGGTGATTGCTCTTGTCAAACATTCATCTGAATTAAGATCCAAGCCAATCTTCCCAAACTGACAAAGTTGTGTTCAGTGATTGGGACATTAATAGGCCAGAAGAGCCCAATGGGAAAAGTAGAGGTTAAAGTTCTTACTATACATCAGCCTTTTCATGCACATAATCTCACTTAATTCTCACAGCAATTTCATGAGATGAGAACAATTATTACCACTGTTACTTTTGAAGAAACCAAGTCAGGGAAGCTAAGTATGTTTCCCAAAAAGGGATCAATTCAAGATTTAATATTCTTGTTGTTAGATTCTATTAATCATCAGAAGATGCTAAGTAAGGACCTTTAGCTTCTTAAGAAAGGGAAAGCAAGATGGGAAGTAAAATGAGTGGGAAAGGGAAAGCTCTCTGGGAAGAACAAAGGGATGTAGAGGGGATAAACCAGAGAGTGTCAAGAGGGTGTGAAAATTTCCATGGTTCAAATTGCACGAGGAAGACATCCTATAGTGTCTCGATTATATAGGCTTATAGATAATTCCTCTGCGGACCAGAAAGTTTTAAATCCATCCTGTGCCCAAACTAAGGTGGACTACAACTATCAACTCCGTTTACACCTGTTTCGTGAGGTCAGCAAGATCTTTTGAGCCTAATATGTCACCACACCTGTTCTCCTGGGTCCAAAGATCCCTTGCCTTCCCTATTGTCTGCAGTTCACTGAGTGTACACTTTTATAACAGAGGGGTGTCAATTTTGCTGGAACTGTTCGATCACTGTTGACATTTTGTGAACCACCTATGAATTTCTCGAGCTTGAAGTAGCGCAACTTGTGCTCTTGAAAACGGAACAGAAAACAAGCATATTGATTTTCTTTACCAACAAGAAAAGAATAATTTCTCTTTGCTGAGAATTCTCATAATGCATTTAACATGACTTATTCTCAGCAGTCCATCACCTCTGATACAGTGCTGGGTGGCTTAAGCCACCTGCTGCCTCAGATTCTGTTAGAATTCCTCCTGCCATGACAGCTTCATCTCATGGTGTCCCAGTTCCTGGAGAGAAATGTCAGTAGTGTGGCTACATTTACCAGCTACTTACACTGGAAGGTCATAACCACTTAGAAATCATAAAGAAATGCAGACCAAGGAGGAGCACCTGAAAGGTAGAGGGATACGAGAATATTTCTGTTAAATTGCCTTTTACAACAACCACCTGTCTGTTGTGTTGAGTGTTTTATTATTATTCATTAATCTCAGTGCATAGATATTAAAAACACCAGTAGAGTCATCCAGAGTAGCTAGGTTTCAGCAAAGTTTCCAACGAAGACAAACTAAGAAGGAAAGCCTGATGATCTACTTTGTAAAGGTAGCCAATAAAAAACACCAGATCCAAAAGGAATATGGTCTGACACCGTGGTGGAAAATACATCGATTGGAAGTCCTTACACAACAGTAACAAAACCTCAAACATGTCCAAAGTCATGAAGGTGTAACGGCACCAAAAAACATCTTCCTGCTGTTGTACATAAGTTCATCATGGAGTTGAATCAAAACTAACAACAATATCATCTTTAAAACATACCTCTTTTCTTTCCTTAAAGCACTATTAGTGCTCAAATAAGGTTTTGGAGCTGTGTCATACACTGATTGCGTTGATTGAATATTCTGATTTGAATATTATTTAGTCAATTTGATCAGTGGTACAATCATTCTGGTTCCATCAAGTCGAAAGATTTTATTTGTAATTATTATTTCAAATGGTCAGGTGTTTTGTTTTGCTTCTTTTAACTGGTATTACATCTTGGTTTTATTTGTTTCATTTCCAATGCATCAAAAGGGAAGGTTAAGGAGCCAATAGAATCACGAAAATGCAAGCTTAACCCTCAAGGACAACTACAGTGTCAAAGCCATTCAATATTTATGGTTAGCAATCATAACAACATACTTTCAATTAAAATAGACAGATAAATAAAATATGCATTAAAATGTGCTTAGGGACACTCATCTCATAAGACAGAGAGGATTCCAATATTATATATGCTATAATTATGACAGAATACACATTCCCTTCTTTTGGATATGGTTTTATTATTTGCATATTTATCTCTTTTCTTCTAGGGTCTTTCATTTATTGTTTATTTCATTTGGTATGTCTTTCTTGAGACATCTTATTTCAAAAAGAAAAATAAACTTACAATTAGATAATGTGCTGATCCAATGCAATTTATAGCCTAAATGTGGTTCAAAAAATGGAAATACCAAGTCTGGAGTGATGCATGGGATAGGATTTAGGAGATGGATAGTGGTTAGCTCAATTGTCTTGTGAAAGGCATATGTCATACTTTTGAGCCTCCATTTCACCGTCTATATAATTGTTTAGACTCGGTTCTAAAATGTTCTTCCTCACTCACCCTGAACACCACGTTAGGATAATGGTCTTCAGAATGATAGTTTCTTTGTGTGGACGGCTGTTAGCACATCTTCCTCCATTTTGTCAGCTATCCAATTCAGAGCCAAACAGAATATGGTGTTGTTTTGTGCTCGCCCCCAATCAGGTCTAGATCACAAAAAAGTGACTCCGTAAGTTTTCATTGGCTGATATTCTGCCCCAGACCATTCAGCTTAATCTCTGGAATCTTTGCTGAAGCTCTCTCAGCATCATAGGACCATGCAAATATCCACTAGGATAGAAAGTGGTTGTATATGAGGTGCATTGTTTGGGAGTAGAACCAAGGTCTCCTTCCTTGGAGGTAAGAATTCCAGCACAGAACCACCATCTAAAACCCTACTAATAAAACAACTCTCATTTATTAAACATGTTCTTATTATAAATCAAAGTTGTAGACATGAATAGCTCCTCAATGTCCCCTAGCTTGTCAGTGGCGGAGATGTGAGTGCCCCCAAAGGTTTTAGACTCCACCTCTCTTGAGGAAAGTAGCAAGTAACTATATACACATGGGAGGTGTCACCTTCTTTACCTCCTTTATGAAGGATCATCACTGGGCAGCTATAGCTTTCCTATAAATTTAGATCTGATTTCAACTGCTCTTATACATACACATTTAAAAATGCTAAGTTGGCCTATCAATAAAGACTATTAAACACTGTCTTTTCTGCCCTGGACAGACACATTAGTCAGATATTAAATAGCACTTTATAAAACCCAAGCATCACCTAGGTATTTCCATTTGTTTGCTTTTCTTGTACAAATCAGGTGCTCTCAGATTGCAGACAGCCCCTCTGCCGGCTTACTTGAGGATCAACTCGCACATTGCTACAAAGTTTCTCTTTCTTAACTCGTTTCCTAGTCTCCAAGGATGAACTTGAAAGCTAGTACAAGGTCCTGATGGTGTTGAATCTAATTAATGGACAAGGTTTGGAGACAGGTACCTTAAAAAATTATGGAATGTGCTAGTCCAATGGGCAAAGGAAATTTGTGCCCTATGGATCAGTGAATCCTTATCTATTAATACTGTAAATCCAAATCTTACTATGATATTTTGGTACCACAAAGGAATTAGAAGAGAGGTTAAAATAGACCTTGAATATAAAATTGTTCTTCAATTTGAAATAAAATGTTTTATTAAAAAGTAGGAGTGGTAATACCAGGAGGGTGGAGGGATGAAGGAATAGAAAGGGAGAACCAACATCAGGGATCTACACGTAGCCTCCTCTCTGGGGCACAGACAACAGGGAAGTGAGTGTTGGGACACATTGTACAGGGTACAGGGTGAAAAAAATCATTTGTAAATTACTAAGGGTTCAAGGGGAAAAGGGGGAGGAAGGGTAATATAGGGAGCTAATAATGGGGGCCTGGAAGGAGGGAGAATGTTTTGAGAGTGATGATGGCAATGGGTGTGTAAAAGTGGCCTGCATACAACTGACGTTGTTAGGGATTGAGATGGGAGTTGTAGGGGCCCCCCAATAAAATGACTCATTAAAAAAAGGGGGGGAGGGGGAAGGGGAGGTGTTTTTTTTTTTTTTAAAGAGGAGCATGTATCAAGGGCTCAAGTGGAAAACGTTGGGAACTGTATGTGGAAACGTGTGCAAATGTGCTTGATACAAATGATGTACTGAATGTTGTAGTAGCTATAAGAGCCCCCAATAAAATTTTAAAAATTTAAAAAATTTTTTTAAAAAAAGTAGGCCTTGCAAGACAAACCCAAAACTGACTGCTGTCAAGTCAGTTCCAACTCACTGCAGGCTTAAAAGGGCAGAGTAAATCTGTCCCTATGGATCTCCAAGGCTGCAATTCTTGATAGGAATAGTAAGCCTCATCTTTTGCCGAAGGAGCAGTTGGTGGTTTTGAACCACTGACCTGGCTAGCAGTCGAATGTGTCTGCAGTTTGAGATTACCTAGTATACCCCCAAAAGACTTTGAAATGCAACTCTGCAGGTTATTGATTCTTGTCTGGTCAATTCCTAGTACTATAAAATGTTTCACCAATTTTCTCTTTCATTTGCTTGCAAGCTCCTCTCCATCTCCATCAAATGCACTGCCTGTTTTAGTTACTAGTTATCAGGAGAGAGATGTCTCTGGAAAGGGAACTTATGTTTGGTAGAGAGGAAGCAAAAAAGCGAAAAACCCACCACAAGATGGATGGGCGAGGTGGTTTTAACAATGGGCTCAAACGAAGAACAGCTGTGAAGAAGGTATAGGACGAGGGGGTGTTTCCTCTGTCACACAGAGAGTGCTATGAGTCAGAACTGATTCAATAACACCAAATGTGACAACAGAAATGCCCTAAGTGAATGGGTTTAACAAACATAATTTTTAGACATTTTAGAAGGTCTTTTCACTACCATTAATTCAGTTCTGACTCAAAGTGACTCTGTAGGACAAAGGAGTACTTACTTCCCTTTTAAATGTCTGAGGATGTAAATCTTTAAAGAAACAGAAAACATTGTTTTTCTGCAAACAAGCAGTTGATGGACTTGAACTGCTAAATTTGTGGTTCACAACCCAGTATGTAACCCAGGACACCACTAGGGTCCTACAGTAATACTACTAAATGTGTTTGGCTGGGTTCTCTAGAGAAGAAAAATCATTGATGCACACTCAGAAAGAGAGAGAGAGAGAGAGAGAGAGAGAGAGAGAGAAACTAAAATATATTAAGAAATTGGTAAGTTTAGGGATGACAAGGCAGTTCTTATTGGGACAAAAGTGTGGCTAAGCCTAAAGATCAAAATTTTCATGTCATTGTAACAGATATATGCAAATTTAAAGATAAAAAGCATTAAACTAACAAATCTATCATTGAAATTTAAATAATTCTGCCAAAAAATAAAAGAAATTGGCTCAAACCATTGTAGAAGTGAGTAAATCCTCTGTGGTTTTAAGTCCATAAGTCAGATGATAAGCTGGAGAAGTCTCCTGATCAATGTAGCTCTGAAAGCTGATGAACCCGGGATCAGCAGGAACACCACAGGCTACAGGGGTGGATGAATCCTAGGTCAGCAGGACAAATTTGTGATTGGAGAAGAGAATGAGTCCAAGGTCAGCAAGCCAGTTGGCAGGCAGCTGATGACACCCAGGATTGGCAAGCAATATAGCAGGTATTTGGCTTAAGTCCATCGAACTGGAGATCAACAAGTTAGTTGCCAGATATAAACATAGCAAAAGAAGACTCAGAGTCCAAAATCGGAGTGGTAGTTCTGTTGATTCTGGAGAAAAATCTTTGACTCTTCACCTAATTAATATACTTTGGCTATTAAGTGATCTCAGTGAAGCATAGCATCTATCTTCCTCCACAGAGTATTTCCAAGGCTGTAGATTTTTTAAGGGAGCAGAGTTTCATCTTTCTTCCACAGAGTAGTTGGTGAATTTGAACCAACAATCTTTTGATTGTCAGTTCCACACTTACCAAACATTGCCACCAGGACTCCCTGCTTAATCTATTTTCTTTGTATCTAAAAATAAATGACATGCTAATCTACCTATACCCGACCTAATCTACTTTACAACATTCTCTGCTGATAACAAGGTTAATTATAGCCCTTGACTATGAAGTATGCTCAAAGGGAATTCACCAGAGGTTTATTCCGTGTGTGGACCCTGCTAATTGGTTTTGGGTTTCCACTGCCATCGATGGCCTTCTCTAAATTGGGTATTCACCACTTAAGCTCTAATACCATTCCCTCTTTGGCGTTTGGGTTTTGTTATTTATAATCCTTGGATCACATAGGACTGGTTTCTTCCATGTGGACTTAGTTGATGCCTCACTTAGTTTGCTGCTTGTTTGAAGACAAGCCTATAAAGACTAAGAAACTATTCTTTCTGATAGCTGGGCACCATCTCATTTTCCATCACATTTTGCTATAGTCCCCGTATCTTCAGTGATCTCTTCTTTAAGACAAGCATCAAGCATGGCTAAGTCATAAGAATCCATTGTTCTCAGATTGGAGATAGAATTAAGTGCAAACTCCAAATCCATTCATATATTTATGGTTTATATATGTTGCTGTTTCCCTTTGAGGCATCATTATCATTTTATGATAGAGGCCATTATTCATCATCCTCTGGGGGATAAGGTGATTTTATTGATAGTGTCATTCATTTAGCCAATGGTATAGAATTTAAAACACTGTTGAGAAAAGGAAATTATACAAGCAAATGCCAGCAATGAACTGCAAAACATGACGTGTTGAGTTAAATAACTGGGCATTATTTATACAAGCCATGGGGATTGGTAATAGGGCAAAACTTCCCAAAATACTCAGTCACAAAGTCAGAACCATGCCCACCAGATTAATATGTTTAAAGCAAGGAAGATTGATAATAAAGCAAGGAAGGTATTTGATCTCCTTAGCCAGTATGCATCTTTCACATGCCCATGAAACGATTGAAAATGTTTTGGCTTGGGTCAGGCAAGCCTTAGTCCTCAAAATGACATCTTTGCTCTTTACCTCTTTTTTGGGGGGGTGGGGGCCTTCAATGCCCTCTGGTGGTCGTGGGAGCTACCCAGTGCTGCTCCTGAGAGCCACTTTTGGATTTGAACCGCCAAGTCCATGTGCCACAGTCCTGCACTAAACCACTTACACCACCGAGGCTCAGCCTGTTCTTTACCTTTTTAAATAGGTATTGTGCAGCAGATTTCCCCAGTGTCAATGTAACAGTCATTTGATTTCTTGACTTGTTGATTATGGATCCAATCAAAATGAAATCCTTAATGACTTCAATATTTTCTGTATTTATCATGATGTTGTCTATTGCTCCAGTTATGGAGGATTTTTGTTTTCTTTATGTTGAATTACAATCCATACTGTACACTGCAGTCTTTCACTTTCATCAATGAGATTTCAGTAAGTAAGGATGTGGCCCTTTGAGTCCACAAGTAATTAATGAATCTTCTTCCAATTTTGATGCCATACTCTTCTTTAGGTAGTTGTATTTTCTCAGCATGCAAATTTAACAAATATGGTGTAAAGATATAGCTGTGACTCATGCCTTTCTTGATTTTTAAACCATGCAATATTCCCTTGTCCATTTTTTTGGTTTGATTGTTTTTCCCAGCTCCTAACTGCTGTAAAGGGACTTAGGGATCATTTTGGACCTACCCCTGTCAGATCATAATGGATAAACAGCACCCTCCAAACAGCTGTCAAAATGATCTTTAAGGGGCACATCTTGCAATGTACTCCACACCCATTTGATACCCAATGACACAGCATGCATTCCCTCATACTGTTCCCCCTCCCACAATGTAGGGAGAAACCTCATACAGAGTGAGGTACAGTGACAAATACCTCCATCCTTCCAGCTTTCAGGCAAAACCAGCTCTTTCCAGAGAGTACTGGCCCACAACAGACAATGGGGGAACATGTCCACCAAGTTCACGTCCAACTCTTTTTGGACAAAACATCTTGGCCCCTCACCTTTTTTACAAGAGACAGGCAGTTGTGGCCAGAGGGGTAACCTCTGTGAACTGGAGAAGTACCATGGCTCAACTTTGGGCACCTATTGGACACCCAGGCACTCTCAAGGAGCAACTGATAGAGGCCGAGACAAGCTTAGGTATATGTGCAGTGCAGCGGGAGGGACAGATCATTCCCACCTCTGCAAAGGTTCATCTCCAGAAGATCAACATGAGGTGATTGCTAGTGTCAAAAAGACACCCCCCTCTCCCAACACTGTCCAAGTCATGAGGCAAGGGACAGGTGTACAGGGTCAGACCAGACTTCGCACCCCTGCTCTCCCAAATGCCAACAGCAGACTGTAGGGAGAGACAAGGGACCCAAGAACGGAGTGGAAGAATAGTCCCATTTGCCATGGATGCCTGGCCCTAGTCTGGCGCAGCTTAGGTCCGGCCAAGGAGCATGCAACACCACATTGATCCTGGGTCCCTTGTTTGTTTGTTTTTTGACAGCTGCTCCTTGGTCTACATTCAGGTTCAGCATGAAAGCACAGGTATGAAGATTAGGATTTATGACACCTGTTTTATGGAGATACAATTCGATCTATAACACTGCCACTTTAAAGAAATCTATGTTTATTTCTTTAAGGGCTTATTTGATTTATAAGCTATTTTAAATCTATACATACAAGGGGACTACAAAAAGTTTGTGGGGAAAAATCTTTCAACTCTAGTTTTCTATAAACTTTTTGAGCCCTCTCTGTATTAGAAAAGTAACCCTTCAGGTAGTATGAAAAAGATATATTTAATGCTAAATATAATTAGAAACCACATCTAGGAAACCAACTTACAATGACTGTGAAAAACAGAGAGAAAGGCAATTGACTAGAGAACTCTGGGTTTGAGAATTACTTAGAGGGTGTGTTGTTGGATTTTATTTTTCCCTTATTGATCTCAGATCTGAAGCAGAAGAAGCTGGCAGGTCAGAAAATGTAACAGGTAAATAAGACAGCACCAAGAAATAATTTCTCTCTCTAGTCAAAGAGCAGGAAAGGAACAAACTTTAAGGTAGAAAAAAATCTTTCAGACACTAAAAATGCTACAGGAGCTAACTGTCACACCCAGACCAAACTCACCCCCAGGGAGGCAACGCCTCATAGTGACACTATGTGGATTTCTGAGACTGTTTTTGTTACAGGAGTAGAAAGGCCGACCTTTCTCCCATGGAGCTGCTCATGGTTTTGAACTCCTGACCATGAAGATCACACTTGACGGTGTAACCACTACACCACGGAAAGACAAATAGCAATGACCTTACCCATTCCCACCAGCAAATGACAAGTAGGAAGTCTATGCTTTCACCGAGCTTTCAGCAAAGGTCATTCCTGAACTTTAAGCTATGTCTGAAATGTAGTTCTCTGATACCACCAAAGAGGTGGCTTCAAAGGATGCAAAGAGGGATCTTCTATTCTTTTCCGGTCATAATGAGCCCCTTTTCTTTTGTTTGGTACCATGTGAGCAACTTGCACATATACCCCCCAGTAGTCCTGCTCTTCTTCAGAATGGCCCCAATGGAGGCAAATGGAGAGTCATGACTTTTAGTTTTGCTCATTAGCCACAAGCCCATGTCCTGCCAGGAGGTGATCTAGCCTTCCCATCTACAGATGTTTCAGCAAGTGGGAAGGATCCAATGCTTGGTTGTCAACGGAGGTCAAGTAGAAAACATGGACCTCTGACCTGACCTTTTTCTTTCTGTAAAGTATTAGTGGAAATCAGTTGAAGTGGACCTCAGTGAGTTCCAGAGTTTTGTGTCATACATGCCTCAAATTTCATTTGAAAATCTTGTTCTTCAAGGAGCATGGATAGCTCAACCTGAAGAAAACAAAAAAAAAAAAAACCACAGTAACAGCAAGAAAACATAAAGAGATGCCAATGCCAAGATAACTGAAAATTATATGATGATTATTTTAAATTAAGTATGATAGAAACTACTTCAACAATCATGAAGACACAATTAGGAACATATAAAAAGTAGAAAATTTTAGCAAAGAAATAAAAAGTGATCTACCACCGAGTTCATTGAAAGTGGCAAGAGAGATGATATGTTATCTATGGTGGCTATATTAGTCTGGGGAAACTAGAGAAACAAATTCACAGAATAGATATAATAGTTTTATATATAGGGTAAATGTACATTCATTTACAAAAAGCATCCTAATCCAGTCCAGTCCACGCCCATAAGTCTGACTTAGCCTGTATGTCCTACACCGATCGACAAAGGCCTCCTCAAACTCACCAAACACACACAACGATACCCAATGCAGGAGGATCACTGGCCAGTGGGTAGAAAGTCTTTGAATCCAGTGACTGTGTAAACATCTCAGCACTGGCAGGGGTCTTCATGCGTCTTCTCCAGCACCCAGGGCTACATCAGGGTAAGTCCATGAGGCTTCTCCTCAGGGATGTCTCACAGAAAGTGAGTCTTGCCAGCTAAAGCAGAGAACAAGGTAAGGCAGGCACACCTTGGTTCGACCATCAGAAAACAAGAGACTCAAGAACAAGAAATATAAGGCTCAGGAGACATTTATCTCTCCACCTTTCAATTAATCCCACATGTGCTTACCAGTCAGGTTGGCACAACAAACCCTAACTATCTCAATCCACCCCTTACCTAATTTGCACCTGTACATGATTTTTTTAGCCTAACAATTGCATTTAAATAAAAGCTATACCTTAATTCTATGAATATGTTCCCCCACCTATGAAAGTTTGTAATCTAACCACTTCATGCCTTTATCCCGCTAATTTTGATGACCCAATTTCTATACTGTTCACTTATAGAGGGGGTTGTTATTAGGTGATTCTGAGGTGATAACAACTCATAGTGACCATATATCATATATGCAACAATAAAAAAATTTCAACATTGACTGGTCCTGTGGCATTCTCACAAACATTGCTGTGTCTGTGTCCGTTGTTGCAGCCATCCAACTGAGCATTTTCCTCTCTTTGGCTGACCTACTATTGCAAGGTGCATCCTCATACTTTTTTCAAGACAAATTCATTTATTTGTAGACATAAAACCATTTAGATAAAATTAATTCCTCATAAGAGTCTGGTTAGACTTCAGACATTAACTTAAGATTTCAACTATTCATGGCAAAGAACTGGCTGTCCACAATCCTATGCCCAGTGAAAATATCTTTGTTTTGTTTGTTCTACTCTTACTTCTTTCAAAAAATTTTCTTTATCCCTGGTTTTTATAATTTGAATATGTTTACTTAGCTGTAGAAATTTTTAGTATTTGTCCTGTTCAGTGTTTTTTGATATATGCAAATATATGCTGTCTATAAGAAATTCACTTCAATTATAATTATGTAGACAGGCTGAAAGTAAAAGTACAAAAATAAATCGTGAAGGTACCCAACAGAAAGCATTGGTAACTCTATTAATATCAGGTAAAACAGACTCCAGAGTAAAGAAAATTACGAGAAATAGAGAGGACACTTTATCATTATAAAAATTCAAGATCAGGCTGAGCCCATGTGGCGTAGTGGTTATGCATGGGACTGCAGCCCACTGGGATGGAGGTTCAATTCCAGCTCATGAGAGCAAAGGTCGGGCCTCCTACTCCCACCACCAGAGGGCAGTGATGGTTAAAACAAAAATTCAAGATCAGGGCAGCTCTGTGCATGGGGCTGGCACAGCGTGCTCTCCCGGCCCTGGCCCGGCCTCTCAGGTCTGCCCCTCTGTCTCTGTGCACAGCTGTCAAGCAAAAGAATGGCCAGAATTTGGATCAGGGTAATGAACCTAGTGGACAGAAGGCTGACAATCCTCCGCACAGCACCCCCCCCCCAAGAAGGTCCTCTTGGAAGAGAAGGTGAACCTGGAGGAGCAGCTGAAGGAGACCGTGGAAAAATACAAGTGTGCCTTGGCAGACACTGAGAACTTATGGCAAAGAGTAGAAGAGGCAAAATTATACAGAATCCAGGGCTTCTGTAAGGACTGACTGGAAGTCACAGTCATCCTGGAAAAGGCCATGCAGAGTGTTCCCCAAGACCAAGTCCTCGTAGATAATCTCCTCCTCAAGAGCCTGTAGGACGGTCTGGCCATGACCAAGGTCCAGATCCAGAAGGTCTTCACCAAGAGAAGGGAATAAATACATAGAACCACTTCGGAGAGTGATATGGCATTAGAAATATCCCATGACCAGGCAAGATCATTGTTGGGCACATACCTCAAAGAAATAAGAGACAGGTCAGCAACTCACATATGGACCATGTTCATTGCCACACAGTTCATAATAGCAGGAAACTGGAAGAGTCCAAATTCTCATTAGTAGAAGAAAGGATAAAAAGACACTGGTATAAACAAGAAATGGAATACCGCACTTCCCTAAAAACATAGTGAGGAAACCATAAAACACCTCATGACGTGGATGGATCTGGAAACCATTATGCTGAGTGAACTTAGTCAATCACAAATGGTCAAATATTGCATGTGCCCAATACTATAAGGATAAACATCAAGATGAAGGCAAAAATCATGCTTTCAGTTCACCCAATCCACTATCCCAATCTGCAAGCAACATGGTAGAAAGCCTGACTTGTGTCTCTCTGTAGGCATATAGCAACCCATCAGGCAGAGTTGACATCATTTCAAGCAGGATCAGACTCTCAGGATCTGGGGAAAGGAAGATGACCATTCAGTTGCTGGCAAATAAAAACAAACTAAGGTCACCCCCAAACCAACAGGCATGCCTACCAGAGGGATGGTGATACTGACAGGAAAATCAAGTCAAAAGTGGCAAGAGAAACCTACACATCTCAGAGAAAACAAGAAAGGAGAGAATATGACTGTTACTATGCTCTGAACAGGGCATATTAAACCTGGTTTCTGCATAACCCCTGGGAGCCTAGGCTAATATGGAACAGGGAGACATTGTACTACCAGTGTGTTGGAGTCACACAACATACTTCCAAAGACCCTATAACAAAAGAGCTTGACGTAGAAGCCTCACTAGGTGAAGTGGGCTCTACCTCCAACGTAGGTGTGATAAAAAAGCAGAAGATAGTTATACCAAGAGTATAGAATTGGTGGTAGGTTGACTACCATATACTTACAACTTTGCTTTATTTGCTTTTTTAAGGTATTTATTAATCTGGTAGACCTGGGATTGCTACTTTTAATGAATATTTTAAATTATTGTTAATTGGGAGTTATACATATATGTCATTCCATAGTTCAGTCACATTATAATCAGCTTCCAAACATTCTTTTTTTTCCTGGACTCCATGATATCATTTCCCTTGTACCAACCCTCCAACCCCTAACCATCACTCTAAACTCCACCTTTGCAACTCTCTTATTCTACATGCTGTCCCTCTATGTTCATTAATTCTAGATTCCATATATTGAAACACAGAAAAACCAGATCAGGCCCAGTATGCATCAGAGGAGGTCTAATTGACAATTTTTTAACTGTTCAAGTCCCATTTTTACCTGTGACCTTTAATACTCATCTCTCCAATACACTGTTTAGTAATCACTTTCTTCCTATGCCTCAATTGTGGATAGAGGTACTTCACTGGAAGCTTATTTCTTATGCAATTCCCACAAATGAAACTTGTGCTCCCACTGTCATCTATCGCTGTCTGCAATTTGGATTATCACAATGTAGACTCTGATATGAATCCCTCCTTCCACTTCAGATTATATGATTTGCAATTCCTCAGTGAATGATGATGGAGTGCTTCTTCCATGTGGGCAGAGTTGACATCTCACTTAGATACCTAATGTTTGGAGACAAACCTTTAAGACCCCAGCTGCTACTTTATCTGATAGCTGGGTAACATCTAATTCCTTTGTCACATTTTGCTAAAGCGTCCACAACTTCTGTGTTCTCTTCCTGAGGGTGAGTATCAAGCAAGGCCATGTTAGAATATTATTGTAAGTTTTGCCTGACCATCAACTCCCATTGTTAGTGTAAATAGTGTGCAGTCACCTAAGTATTTAATCTGTAGACATCTGCAATACGTGTATTGTGATTTGTAGCCAACCAATACTTGTTTAATCTTCTTTTCTCAATTGTGCTTTAAATGTATTACCATAGTCTAAATCAATGACACTGTAAACAGAATGACATTATATTATTGATGTTCTCTAATAAAATAAGCAAGATGTCTCTAAGGTGAGCCAAAGGAAGGTAGAGAACTTAGACAAAGGAATGGATTTGGGTTCTCACTTAATCCTAGCTGCACCAACCTAAGAACAATGACAAGGTCCTGCTCGATATGTGCCCTTATGAAAAGAACAAAGATGTGAGGGCTGAGGTAAAATGCGGTGAAGAAACTAGATGGTGCCTGATTATTAAAAATAATAGCGTTTGGAGTTTTCAAGGTTTGGTTTCAAGCAAGCAGTCATCGAAATGAGATATCACCTAAGTCCTGATGCACTGTGGAAGCCCCAAATCGATGTTCAGGATCTACACATAGAATAAGTCTTTAGTGATATCCCTCTGATCATAATCCAGGAATGAGAATAGCCCAGTTACCAGACAGGGAGCATCATTGAGAAGATTATGGTAGATTCAAAACATTTGATTTGAATCTGACCTGTTTTCCTCTTTGATACACCTAAATTAAATACAGACATTTAAAAAAAATGAAGGGGAAATACATGCAGAAGAAGCTGCAGGTGAATTCCCTCTGAGCATAGACCAGGGATATGAATGGCCTTGTTCTTGTACAGGAAACCTTGGAAAGTGGATAAGGACATGTTTAATGAGGGTAACATCCAGCACCTCATCGTTTGCTTTCCTTTTTGACACATTTTAAGTTTGCTTTAGCTTGTAATATTTTCTGTTTTCTATCCAATTGAGATTTATGTCTGTTGCATTTTGTTATTGTTGGTAGTCTTTTTGGCTGTGTATTTTTTTATGTATTTTTGCAATCCAGGATGAATCTACAGAGACAATAACTGGTATAAGAGTCCCTTTGGGATATAGTAGGGATGTTGGAGGGAACTGGGAAGCTAATAACAAAGAGTACAAGAAGAAAAAAGCTCTAAAACTTATGATAGTGCTTATACAGTACTTACTTATATGACTGAACTATTGAATTATATGATGCTTGAATTGCATCCTTATAAAATGGCTTATTTGAAGACAGAATAAAGAAAAGACCTTAAATCAGCGGTTCTCAACCTGTGGGTTGCAACCCCTTTGGTAGTCGAACAACCCTTTCGCACAGATCACCTGATCATTACAGTAGCAAAATTACAATGATGAAGCAGCAATGAAAATAATTTCATGGTTGGAGAGTCACCACAATATGGGTGTCTGTATTAAGGGTCAAGGCATTTTGAAGGCTGAGAACCACTGTCTTGAGTCATCTAAGTTTTTACCTTAAGAACCTAGAAAAAGAAGAGTAAAATAAATTCAAGTAGAAGGAAGGGGATAACAAACATAAGATCAGAAACAAATTTAAAACAGAGCAACATTGGAAATGGATGAAACAAATCAGGTTTTTGTAGAGAATATGAAACTTGACAAAATTCTAGTAAGACTGAAAAACAAACAAAAGGAAATTACAAATATCCACTATAAGTAATGAAACAGAGAGTGCCATAAGTGTTTTTGCTTGAATCAGTTAGCCTTCACCATTGACCTCAGATTAAACTTTGAGTAATTGAGGTACTTTCATCTGGAAGTGCCAGGACACACTGAGAATCTGTGCTGCTAAGGATGACCACACCAGAAAAGACTTTGCCAAGTTATAACCAATCAAGTAGGGCCGGCCAATTAAAGCCCAGGACATAAAACCCATTTCAGCTTCCTTGTTGCTGAGAATATTTGTTCTAAAGAGCTTAAGAACAGACCCTAGGCATGGATACTTCATCATGGGCCCTCCCAGACCTCTACCTTTGTATCTTACCTTTTGGATAATTTTTTGTTATACTAAGACTGTAGTCATAAAAGTTGTATTCTTTCTATGAATTCTATGAGTCTATATGGCAGATTATCAAGTCCAAAAGGGCAACAGGAGACTGTAGGTCAGAGAGTATTGAGGTGAGGAGGAAGTAGTTCTACCATGCCTTATAGGATGGTGATGAATCAGAATGGCAGGGATTTGTTTGATTGTTTTTTAGTATTATACTTTGAGCATTTATAGCTAGTTAAAATTATTAATGAAGAAAAAAGAAATTAAGGGTTTTTTTGTACCTCCAAGTTTGTGGTTGGAATCCTGAAGTGGTCATGATTTGTGTCCAGCACATCAGAAGGTTGGGGTCATCAGTAACTTGTGGTCAGTGTCTGCCATAAAGGCAGTCTGAAGGATGGTGTCCTTTTAACTTGTGAGTGCTGACCAAATCGATTTGACTTGGATCACAGAAAGGAAGAGTGCCATGAGAGGGCATGGTGGCAGATAGGAAGGATGAAGTAGGAATATTAGGAATTGGTCATTTTTTACATTTGAAGGATTAGTCCTGTTAACCCTTACCATGCACAGAAAAAAAGTTTAAGGGGAAAGATGTAACTAGGGACAAAGAAGTTTATTTGTACAATGATGAAGTAATAAATATACTATGAAAGTATAATTATTGGAAGCATATATATACATAAAAAGACTCAAAAATATATTTAGTAAAAACTGAGGGGAAGCAAACATTTGAACAGAAATCATTAGAAATGTCAATACATCACTTTCAATAATATATAGAACAAAACCAGAATTCACCAAGTAAACTAGAATACTTCAACATTATAAGCTAAGACCATATAGATATCTGTAGAATATTCTACTTGACAATAGCCAATACATATCCCTTTCAAGAAATGTACATAGCACATTCTCTGGAGCAAACTATACACTAAACTATAAAACAAACATTAGTAAATTTTTATGAGACTGAGGTCATACAAAATATATGCTCAAACATATTAAAATTAAACATCAGTAACAAAAGGGAATTTGAGAGATATTTATGGTCTGGTGAAATTAAACACAGCTCGTAAACAACCAATGAGTGAAAAGAGAAATTGTAAAGTGAATTAGAAAATACATTAAAATGAAAACACAACATACCAAAATAGAGAAATCCATATGTAAAGTCTCCTTTTGTGCTTTTGAAAAAAAGATATGTTCACAACCCACTACTCCAAGATGTGAATTCATCATCCCAGCATCAAGTAGGAAACAGAGAAGCCTGAGCAACCGGCCCCAATGCCAAGTACACCCTGGAAGAACTTACTTCAGAGACAGCACTGAAGCTCCAGCTCAGGGGGAGGGACATGTCTGATCAGAGCACATGGGAGCAAATGAAGGGGGAAGAAGAGAGAGTGAAGCACGTCCTACCCACCAAGCCTTGCAGACACTATCCCTGATCAGAAGAGGCAGTGCGCAGAAAGGACCACAGGATTGGCCCCACTACGAGACCCAACATCCCTCACTGACCCATAGTCCTTTAGGGGACAACACTGGGATTAAGTGTAATGAAGAGAATTATGCCCAATCTGATGCCACCACACCTAGGCAAAACACCAAGAGCATGGAACAGCAAGAAGAACAGAGGAAGGAAGTACTGAGAGTAGATATTGGGACAAGGGCATGGCACCCCATCAGATTCAACTGGAAAACACTCCTTAAGGTCAACAAACAGACCTTGAGCTATTTATGGGGTTTTCTTTTTTCCTTTTTTTTTTTTTTTTTTTGGTCATCAGTTTGTTGTTGTTATTTTGTTTTCTTTTGCTGCTTTGTTTTGCTCTGTCTTGTTTTTTGGACATATTATTTTCTCTGCAGGTCTATCTAGATAAGAAAGTGGCATAATCAAGCTGGAGGAGAAAACACTGGGACAAAGGATTTAGGGGAGACATAGGAGAGGAGGAGGCAGGGAAAAGGAAGTGGTGCTAACAAACTCAGAGACAAGGGAACAACAAGTGATCCAAATTAATGGCGAACAGGGTGTAAGAGAACTGGTAGGGTTGATCAAAGGCAAAGTAACCAAGAGGGAAAGGGACATGTCTGATTCTAAATGAAAGCTGAAAATGATAGTGGGACAAAAGAAAAGTAAAAGGAAATAGAGGGAAAAACTAGGAGTCAAAGGTCATTTATAGAGGTCTAAATACAGGCATGCAATATGTAACTATATTTATATAAGAAGATGGGGAAATAGATCTATGTGCACATTTATAGGTTTAGTAGTAAGGTAGCAGATGCACAGTGAATCTCTACTGAAGTACTCCCTCAAAGCAAGAACACTTTGTTCTATTAAACTCATGTTCCATTATGTTCACTTTCCTGAGACTATAGTCCAAGACAAAGCAGATGCACAAGCAAATGTGGAGAAAGCTGATGGTTCCTGGCTATCAATAGATTTAGTGTTTGGGGTCTTAAAGGTTTGAAGGCAAACAAGCAGCCATCTAGCTCAGAAGCAACAAAGCCCACATGGAAGAAGCATACCAAGCTGTGTGATTACAAGGTATTGATAGAATTAGGTATCAGGCATAAAAGATCAAAGAATCATATCATTGTGAATGATAAGGATTAAGGAATGGAGACCCAAAGCCTATCTTTAGGAGCTAGACATCCCCTTAAAGAAGGGCCACTGGGAGGGATGAGCCAGTCAGAATACAGTATAGCAATGTTGAAGCATACAAATTTCCTCTAGTTCTCTAATTCTACCTTACCAATTTGCCTAGACCAGAGCATGTACAGATAAGAACTGAAAACAAAGGGAATCCAGGACAGATAAACGCCTCAGAATCAATGATAAGAGTGGTAATATCAGGAGGGTGGAGGTAAGGTGAGGCAGAAAGGGGGAAGTGATCACAAGAATCTACATATAACTTCCTCCCTGGGGAAAGCGCAACAGAAAAGACATTGTAAGACAAGATGACAAAATAATAATAATTTATAAATTATCATGGGTTTATGAGAGAGGGGGCCCGGGGAGGAGGGGAAAAAATGAGGAGCTAATACTAAAGGTTCAAGTAGAAAGAAAATGTCTTGAGCATGAAGATGGCAACAAACTTCCAATGCATGGATCTATGTACTGAGCTAAGAGTTTTATGAGCCCCCAATAAAATGATTTTTTTAAAGAAAAAATGTATTTGTGATTAAGATGTTCTTTACTCTTTGTTTTTTTTTTTACAACATTTTAATGGGGGCTCATACAAATCCTAGCACAATCCATACCTACATTTATTGTATGCTGAGCACATCTGTACCATTAATGACATCATCTTTCTCAAACATTTTCTTTCTACTTAAGCCCTTGGCATTGGCTCCTCCTTTTTCCACTCCCTGCCTACTCCCTCCTCATGAAAACTTGATAACCTATAAATTATTATTATTTTGTCATAATATATGCTGTCTGATGTCTCTCTTTACCCACTTCCCTGTTGTCCATACCCCAGGAAGGAGATTATATGTAGATCTGCACAATCAGTTTCCCCTTTCTATTCTACCTTCCCTCCATCCTTCTGGTATCATCACTCTGCCCACTGGTCCTAAAGAGATCATCTGTCCTGGATTCACTATATTTCTGGTTCCTATCTGTATCAGTGTGCATCCTCTGGTTGAACCAGATTTGTAAGGTAGAATTCAAATCATGACAGTCGGAGGGAGGAAGCATTTTAGAACTAGAGGAAAGTTGCATATTTCATCGTTGCTATACTGTGCCTTGACTGGCTTGTCTCCTCCTCATGACCCTTCTGTAAGGGGATGTCAATTTCCTTGCAAATGGACCTTGGGTCCCCTATCATTTATAAAGATAAAATATCTAGTTCTTTGGTGCCTGATACCTGATCCCTTCAACTCCTTGTGGGCACACAGGCTGGTGTGTTTCTTCCATGTGGGGTTTGTTGCTTCTGAGCTAGAAATGAAGAAGTTCTTGATTTTGCAAAATTCTACCATGCTCTCTCCACCTTTGTTTCTACACCAACGCCATGTTTTCCAACTACTATTTCTTGCTCTTTGTTTCCAACATTGAATTCCATTAACTAATAATTATAAATGCATTATTGATTTCATGTTTGATCACTTTTAAACTGAAGATGTTGGTAGAATTCTTTAATTTCTGTATCAATAACTTTAATGATTTGTGCATAATTTGGAATAGTAGTTGTATTGACTGGATTTCCTTGTATACAAAATGCATTATTCTACTATAGACAGCATATATTTCAAGATAGATTTTGAAATGTGCTTGTTGACAATGAATGTGTGTGTTAGTCAGGGTTCTCTAGAGACAGAAAATCAGAGCACTTAAACTTATAGATATAGATATGTATAGCTATACACAACACAAAAGTATATAACAGTTAATTAGCCCACACAGTAGTACAGAGGGCTCAGTTCGCCTCTCTTCCATGGAGCAGGTAATATACTGGAGAACCTTCAACTCACAAGGGCTAGGCCCAAAGGCAAGGAGGCAGGCAACTGAGTATTTTGCAGAGCAATGCAGGCAGTCCAGGCATAGGCTGCAAACAGCATGGCACATGAACAAAAATGGGCAAGGTGACAAGGTACAACAGCCTCAAGCTCAAACAACATATGCATGAGCAGTGTGGTGAAGCAGTTCTTGAAGGAATCTCAAGCTCTAGCAATATGATCCACAGGTTGGGTGTCCCACAGGTAGTGTAGCTCATGGGTTCAGGCAGACAACTAACAGCCACAAGATAGTCTGATCATAAGAGAGAGAGAGGCAGGACTCAGTGAACCATTTATCTCTTTGCTTTCCAAACTGTGACCTTATTAATCCCACATGTTCGTACTGGCAAGGTTGGGACAATAAACCTACTTAACATCAAACATCTATCATCCATATAAATGAAATCACAGTGAATCTAATTGTATCTGGTATATCATATGTGAACAAAGGAAAATATTCAATAAATACATACAAACAAAATAGACTGACAATCACAAACCTCGTTTTTGCAATTGATCGTGTGGTTGCAACTAAAAGGTAGAACTATCTTCTATTACTAACCATTTTGTATTACCTTTGCACCTCAGCTGGCTATGGTTGTTTGTCTGTTGGGGTGACCAAGACCTTCATTCTTGAGGTATCTGGGTCATTTGGTGTCCTGTCGAGATTGAGTTGTGGTAGCTTACCATTTTCTTTAATCACAGGGCATGGTAGTACTAAGAGCTGGCCTATGGAATCTCCTGAGTTCTAGACCTATTCTTCTTTTCCTCAATTATATAGCACCAGTCCAATTTCTCCTTGGTAATTGGCATCAATCACACCACTCAAGACAGTGGCACCTTCCTGACCTGTTGATCCAAAGACATGAGAAGCCCAAAGTGGCCAGGGGCCATTCTAAGCTGCCAGTTCAGTGGGATCCGTGCTGTGTTTCCCAGGTGGGAGAGTTTCTTCCTTTGAGACTAGGTCCTCCCCTCCTGAAGTACATCGGATCACTGGAATAGGAAGCAAAAATGCTACAAGTGGTGCACTAAGAATAATACTAAGTGGTGCCTACCAGCCTCTACCACTTGCCTCCTAGACGCATGAATTCTGGCTACTGGAGACAGAACACCACATATTGGCCACTGGTTTAGAGGATATCCAGCCTTCTGGGGAACATTGCCCAGTCCTGCAAGGTATTGCCACCTAACTGCTGCCACAGTTGTGTCTTTAGGAGATCATTTCATCATCCTATCAAGCCAGCTGCTTCAGGATGATGAGGAACATGATACGACCAGTTGATTTCATGGGCATGGGTCCATTGCCGCACTTCACTTTTCTGCGAAGGGCGTTCCTTGATCTGAAACAATGATATGTGGAAGACCATGACAGTGGTTATGGAATTCTTTAATTCCACGAATGGTAGTTTTGGAGGAAGCATTGTACATCAGGAAGGCAGATCCATATCCAGAGCAGGTATCTATGCCGCTAAGAACAAAATACTGCTCCCTCCATGACGAAAGTGGTCCTATGTTATCAATCTGCCACCAGATTGCCGGTTCATCTCCCTGAAGAATGGTCCCATATCATGGACTTAATGTTGGTTTCTGCTGCTGGTAGATGGGGCGCTTCTGGTAGCATTATCTGTTAGTCCAGGGAAAGTAGAGAAACAAATCATAAATATGGAGAGTTGGTATTTGTTTGACCTTGCTCTCATGGTAGTGTTTCTTCTTTTGGCTAGCCAAAAGTTAAATGTGTCCATGCAGTTTACTGGAAACACTACAGAAAGTTAAAATTTTGATTATTTTGCTTAGTTGCAGTCTTTGGTTATTCCTGCTTGAAATGGTGAAAATGAATGTTTTTAATATTTATTTTGAGTTCAGGGGTAGAAATCACCATTTGAATTTCTCAGAAACCATGTGATACTTAAGAAAAATTGCTGACATAGGTCAAAATAGCTGAAAGAATGCTTGAATCTGGTTTGATACACTCAGAGCCCTCATCCCATATTTTATATTAATAGAATTGTTTAAATAAGAATTAAAATAAGCTAAATAATGATTGAAATTTAGTGTTTTAAGAATTGAGTTTAGAATCTGACACTACTTTGTTTATATTGATTTCTTCTGATTATTTTTGTTGAGATAAGGTTTTATAAAAATGATTTTGGGAAGTATGAAAGTACAGAGCTTCCTAAGCCCACTTGCTCTAAGCCATTAATTTGATCTCTAGATGGGTTTAGGACTGGAATGCAAAGAATTTTCTGAGAAGATAAGTCCTAGCCCAGTGCTTTGAGGTTCTCTGGACATTTGTATTTCAAGAGACATGACAGACTGAAGGGAAAAAAGGAACTCTTTGGAATTTGTAGTTTGAACTCTAGTGTTTTTTTTACATAAACTGGAAAAATAATCTGGAACCATGAAGAAAACTTCTCTCTAGGACTGAATGTTAAAAGAAAACTGTGGACAAGCAGAAATACTTTCTAGGAGATCCTCTGGATCCACTTGTTGAATGCATATGAGACAAATGCACAAGAGTTTGTGCAGCATTTTTTCCCCAGCAGGAAACAAAGCTTACAGTCATATGCTTTTCTCTCAAATTGGCCATCACAAAAAATGAAGTTCAAGTGAAACTGCTTCTTTGAAAAGTTTCACTGTGATCAGAGGGAAACTTCCCAGGAGACACTAGTGGGTTGCTCCATATGGGAGTTGCTCCAATATGGGAAAACTGCATACTACGAAAACTCTGCAAGCAGTGCTTTTTTCCACTATGAATTTTGTTTTGTTGTTGTGGTTTTGTTGCTGTTGTTTGGTTTTAGTTTAGTTTTTGCTTTGTTTTGGGGGTGAGTGGAGGGGGAGCACTTCTTTGTTCATCAAGAAAGCATCTCAGACCAGTTAAACTCAAATGTATGGGTCTCATAGAAGTCTGTAAGTCCCTCTTCTGCTTCAGACTTGCTTGTCCACAGGCAAGATGCAGTGTACAGTAAAATCACGGGTCACTGGGTGCAGAGCCCTATGGATGCATGGTTGGTGGAAGCATGACAGGGATCCTGCAGCTCCCAGGGTGACCAGCAAGCATGAAGATGTACAGCTTATAAGAAGACTATACTCCCAAGGGGGCAGCATCAAGCTGTGGTCTGATTGACAGTTCTGATTCTACCACTAGCCAGGAGTGTCCAGTGGGCACAGGTGTGACTAGGCAGTGGTAGGCACAATAGAACAAAGCACTGTCTTATCCTACACCATCCTCACAAATGTTCCTATTACTGGCAACACAGTGACAATCCATATCTTTGAGGGGCTTCTTTTTCCATCCTTCTGCTTTAATAGACATGGTGTCCTTTCTAGGGATCGGTCCCTGCTAGCAACATGTCCAAAGTGTGTAAGACAAAGTTTTACCATGCTTGCTTCTTGGGAACACTCTAGGCATATTTCTTCCAAAACAAATCAGTTTGTCCATTTAGCAGTCCAAGGCACTTTCAATATTCTTTCCAGCACTCTAGTTCAAATGTACCGATTTTATCTTGTCTTCCTTATTCAATGCATAATTTCCACATACATATGAAATGATTAAAAATAACATGGTTAATGTCAGGTTCACCTTAGTCCACAAATTTTGAGGTGAGGGATTCCCCAACACTTGGACGGGTCCTCGGGAGCAATTTTATGCTGGTGGAAAATATTGGAGACAGACAGCAGGGCAGTCTGTCTCTCATTCCATGTTCTCTCTCATCCCATGTCAGGATTGAGAGAGTGAATATATTTTCTCATAGGTATGGAGGCTTGCAGATCTTTCATAAGGAATGCACATCATACAGCTCAATAAGCATGGTTCCTATTGTAAATAGGTGCTATAATAAACCAGCAATGAAGCAAGTCATTATCTTGACCTAGTGCTATTTGACCTCAAATATCCTGAGTCTTCCCGGGGGGGTTGCTACATTCTACCTTGTGTTGTGTTGGGTATAGAACCTTATTATTCTTACCTACAGATGGCCTCCAGGCACAGAGAATAGCCAGATGTAAGAATGATTCATCTTATAAGGTAGCTTCTTTATGGCAGTTCCTTTATGGGAGGTTATTGGAGAGGTTGTGTCTAATCATGGGAATGTATATTAAGATTTATTTATATATAATAACCTTGAGGATCTTCTCCCACTGGCATCAGCTCTGCAGACCCATAATTTTGATAACAGTGGATTTAGTGGCATTACATTCTCATAGACTTTCCCAATTTGCCACACTCAAAGTATCGTCCTTGCTCTTCAATACTCTGAGGAGGTCTCAGTCAGCTATTTACCTAATGCATTTTGTCTTTTGATTTCTCAACTGCTGCTCCTATGAGCACTGATTATGGATCCAAGCAAAAAAGAAATCCTTGACACTTTCAAACTTTTCCTTATGTTTCATGATGTTACCAATGGGTCCAGTGGTGAGAATTGTGATCTTCCTTACATTGAGCTGTAATCCGTACTGAAGGTCGAAATTCTTGATTTCACCAGTAAGTTCTTCAAGTCCTCCTCACTTTCGGCAAGCAAGGTTGGGTGAGTTTCATATGGAAGGTTATTAGTAATACACCCTCAAATCATGCTGCCACATTCTTCTTCATATAATCCACTTTCTATAATGATTTGTTCCACATATAGATTGAGCAGGTATGGTGGCAGGCTATAACCCAGTTGCACACCTTTCCTGAATTTTAAACCATGCAGTATCCCCATATTGACTCATGATCCATGTATAAGGTCTGAATAAGCACAATGAAGTATTCTGAAATTACCATTCTTCTCAAGGTTATTCACATTTATTATGGTCACAGAGTCAAATACCTTTGCACAGTCAACAAAGCACAAATAAATATTTTGCTGGTATTATCTGATTTGAGTCAAGATTCTTCAGACATCAGCAATATTATGTTTTGTTTCGTGTCCTCTTCTAAATCGACCTGCACTTCTGGAAATCCCCTATCAATGTAGTGTTGCAATCATTACTGGATGATCTTTTATGGAATCCTACTTGTGTGCAATGTCAATGATATCATTCTATTGTTTGAACACTATGTTGGGTCACTTTTTTTTGCAATGGGCACAAATATGGATCTCTTCCGGGAATTTGGCCAAGTAGCTGTTTTCCAAATTTCCTGATGTAGAAGAGTAAATGCTTCCAGTATTTTTTCAGCTTTCTGAAACATTTCAAAGTGCATTCTATCAATTCCACACTTTTGGCTAATGCATTCAATGCAGCTTGAACTTTTTTCTTCAGTACCATTGTTTTTTTCTCATGTGCCACAATCTGAAATGGAATATTAATTGTTTCATTTTGGTCCAGTGAATTATGTATCTTTTCCATCTTCTTTTGATAATTCCTGTATATTTTTATATTTTTCTCATGAAATATTTTAATATTGTAAGGCTTTACTCTTTTCTTGAATCATCTCAGTTTCAGAAAAGCTCAACATATTCTTTCCTTTTGGCTTTCCAATTCTAGGTTCCGGCATATTTCATTATTATATAGGACTTTGTCTCTGTAGAGATAAAATTAATAGGCACTCATATGTGTATAAGAAAGAGCTTTATACACAAGAACAAGTGAACATTGAGAAAACACCCCAGTCCAGTCCTGATCAAGTCATAAGTCTGACATTAGCCCATATGTCTGATATCAATCTACAAAGTCAACATATAGATTGAGCAGGTATGGTGCAATGACGCCAAATACAGGAAGATAACAGGCCAGTGGGTGGGAAGTCTTGTGGATCCAGTGGCATTGTAAGCATCTTATCACTGGCAGGGGTCTCCACATCATTCTTAGTCTTTCTTCTGATTCCTTCAATTTTTTTTATTATTTCTTTCATCAGTTATACTCAGATGTATTATCTTTAAGCTGACAAGTTTGATTTTCCTTTTCTTCTATTTTATTTCCGATAGTTTTCTATGTTGTTTAATTCTGTTATCTTCTTGTTTGTCTTCTGGAATTCCTTGATTTGAGGACTTTAGCTTTTCAATTTCTTCCATTTTTCTTACGAATATTCCCTACATCCCTTGAAAATCCATAAATATTATTCCTCTGAATTATGTTTTTGGTAGATCCAGGTCCTTGTTTTCAAAGAATTCCATTGTGGGTGGATAATTTTCAGTTGGTTTTGTTTATATTTTTTAATTTTCTTTTTGGTTTACTATGGTTAACTGCTGTTTCCTTGACATCATGGTATAGCCACTAATGGTGTGTGAACTCCTGTGTTGTTTAGGGTTAGTCCATTCTGTTAGTGATGTGAGAGAAGCCTAATATGATCCAGGAAATATACAGTGGTTAAATGCAAGAAAAGAAAGAGGGAGATGGATAAGTGGGGCAGGTGTGGGGAGAAGAAGAAAGGAAATAAAATGAAAGTAATGATAATAATAAGCAGTTGTCTAGATAGACTAAAAGACTTGTAAAAGTAATGGGAAATGTATTAAATATGGATAATTATATTTAATATGTTTCATTAAAGCATATTTCACAAGGAATAGCAGAGTGCAGAGATAGGTAGTGAGTGGGTATGCAGGGAAGAAGAGACAAAAGAGATGTGTTTAGTTGTGCATAGTTGTACAACTTGTGCATAATTGATGAAGATTATCAAGATTATCATGTTTAAAAATGATAATAGCAACATATGTACAAATGTTCATGAGATAATGGGTGCATGTATGGATTGGGATGAGTTGTGCGAGCTCCCAATAAAATGATTTAAAAACAAAACACACACACACACACAGTCATGTAGGCAACACAGAAACATTGCAGAAGTGTCTGCCTGCACAATGGGAATTCTAAGGTTAGGTCTTACCTCTTCTAGATCTTTCTAGGTGTGTCCTAATCATGTCAAGAATGTAATCCTAGAGAAGGAATTCCTAATCAGTATAGAAGTCAGATATGCACTGTCTGTGCAGTCAGGGGACACCTGGGGGTGAGGGTGCTTTCTTTGTATGGGTGGGTATGCCGGAATCTCAAAGTGTGCCAGTTTTTGCTTTGGGAATATGTGCATTCTCAGAAGGCTGGGGTAACACTTGAAGAAGATACCAGAAGATGGAAAGGGAGATAATTAGAAAAAAAAACAATAGAAATATTATGCTAGAATAAAAGTGCAAAGATGGAGGAAATGAAAATAAAATAATATATAAAACTGTCTTCTGGGTGTGAATTACTATTCCTTTGGAAATGTTATTGTCTGAATGTGTACTGTTGGGGGGGGTGGGCAGAGTATGTGGGGTGGGGGCAGGGAGAGACACTGGAGAATAAAGCAGGACAGGGGAAAAAAATGACTAAAGTGTAGTTTGGGAGCTGAGTACGTCTTTACCAAGCTGGCCAGAAAATCCACTCTCCACCAGAAGGCCTAGCGTCCAGCAAGGTAAAACTTTTGGCTGGCTGTGCTGCCTAAGGAGCTAGGGAAAAAACCAGCTGTGCTGGGAAAGAGCAGGGCTCACAGAAGTAACTCTTATCACTGGTTAATGAAATGGGGGAGTCTGTCAGCAGACAATGCTGTGCTCCCAATTTATGGAATTTGTATCTTCTTAGCTTTCAAATTGAATTTCTCACTGCCAGGAGATGCAAGATACCCGATCTAACAGAACCTCTCTAGAAGTTGCTGAGGGATCCTCCCTTGATTGTTATCTATTGCTCTGATCCATTTCATGTATTTTAAATATAGTAATATATAGACTTCTTTATTCATACATCAAATTGCAAGGTGATTCAAAAGAGTGGTAATGGATTATAAGATACCTGCCACATCCATAATGTAAAATAGGAAACACTTGCTTTATTGAGGTGAGAAAGTGGCAGGTTGTGCTTTTGTTACTCTGATTCATTAACAGTATCCATAATTGGGAGTACAGTAGGATTCAATTATTAATGATAATCAAGATGTAATATTTTTCTCCATCAAGTTCATGAATATCTGACTTCTATACTGATTAGGAATTCCTTCTCTAGGATTACATTCTTGACATGATTAGGACACACCTAGAAAGATCTAGAAGAGGTAAAACCTAACCTTAGAATTCCCATTGTGCAGGCAGACACTTCTGCAATGTTTCTGTGTTGCCTACATGACTGTGTGTGTATGTTTTGTTTTTAAATCATTTTATTGGGGGCTCGCACAACTCATCCCAATCCATACATGCACCCATTATCTCATGAACATTTGTACATATGTTGCTATCATCATTTTTAAACATTTTCTTTCTACTTGAGCCCTTGACACTAGCTCCTTATTTCCCCTCTCCCTCCTGCTCCCTTCCTCATGAGCTCTTGAGGAATTATTATTATTTGTTAATGTCTCGCACTGTCAGTTGCCCCCCCAACCCCTTGTCTGTTGTCCATCCCCCTGAAAGGGAGTTATAGGGAAGTCATGGTTATGGGCTTCCCTTGCTTTCCTCACCTTCTCCTTCCCCTCCTGGTATGACTACTCTAAGGATTGGTCATGAGGGATTTATCTGTCCTATATTCCCTATGGTTCCAGCTCTTATTTGCACTCTTATACATGATCTGCTCTAGCCAGATTTGTAAGGTAGGATTAGGGTTAGGATTAGGATTAGAATTAGGATAGTGGGGGTGTGGGATTGAAAGCATTAAAGAACCAGAGGAAAGTTGTATATTTCATCGGTGTACTTACAGAGTTATGTATGGAATCCCATTCAGGGTCTCAGGGCATATTCAAGCCTTCTGGATGAGATGATGGTATTGGGAAACAAATTCATCAATGCAAATTCTCTTTCCTGACAGTGAACAAATTTTGACTTCAATCAGCTTAATATTGTTAAGGTGAACAATTCACACCACTGTCTTCCACCTCAGAGGCCGGCACATATGTATATGTTGATAGGGGTCTCTTAGGCGGGGAGTGACTCTCCTTGGCCAGGTGCCCATTCTTCTTCCTCATGCAGTCCTCTTGGTATGGTGGAGAGATGGGAGACTGCATAGAGGGAGTGTACCGGTACTGAGTCATCCTTGAAATCCACTGGATAGTTGTGGTCAGAATCATAGGCACCTAGGTCCCCAAAGGTCACAAATGGCACTATGATATGGGCAGGGTTACCCAGTTGGTTGAAATCTGTGTCATAAGTGTGGTCCAGCAAGGGTTTGGTCTGGTCTGATATGAAGCCCTCAGGAGGGTTATAACCCTAACACATAGTGAATGTCTCAGTCCTGGAGTTGCGCTTATCCTACATTAAAAAAGAAGACTACGGTGGCTGTAGAGAAGTGTCAAATCACAGCCTAAGAAGATCTTAACAGAAAAAACAGTCCCCTGGTTTTAAAACATCTATAGCAATGCGCAGGGCAGCTTGAGGGATCTGGGTCAGCGTTTACTCATTCACATTATGGCGACCAGTTACATGGGGAACTCCATCACACACCAGCAGTTCTGCAGTGCAGTCCTATAGCCTCCTTGGCCATAGGCAGAGGAGTGATGTCCCTGTGCATCTGTAACACACCTGGAAGTACAGCCAAAGCCTGCAGGTCCACAGCCACCACATGTCCACCTGCATTCCCCCCCCCCCCAGTACTTGTCTCCTGATGCAGGGGCTGTACACAGGTCAACAGTCTGCACCTCACCTTCAAAGAGTTGGAATTCTTCAGAGCTGTAGTTGCTTAAAAGCACCGTGAGACTCATGAGCCATTCTCTTTGACCAGGCAGGAATAGACATCCCACTTATGCATTGCTATTTCTCCCAGCTCACACATGCTTCTTTGTCCAGGGACCAGCCAACAAGAAGCTTGGCTTTTAGAGTGTGAGGAAGGAGGCTGCTCTGTGAAGACTTTGAGCCATGGTGATCATGCAAATGGGAGAGATTGTACAGTTTCAGTTTGTGCTTTTTTTAACTGACCCCCTGATTACTCAGGACTATGCAACCTAAATCAAATACACACGTACACAGTGAGTTCAGACATTCTGTATTGTCAAGGCTGGTCGAGCAAATTATCACTCCTAGCATGCAATAGACAAGGTCCCATTCCATTTTTTATAATTTCCTATTTTCTTAGATTCATACTTTGTATATTCCATATTCTAATTACTAAGAGATTTATACAACTCTTTCTTTGCATTTTGACTCATGTTCCACCAGTAAATGAAGCTTTTGAAGTCTTTTTCTACACACTTTACTGCTATCATCATGACAGATTTCTTTAGTCATATTTTGAGTGCCTTCTAACCTGAGAATATGAATATATTAAAGTATACTCACTTGGGGATGCCTGTCTCATTCCTGGAAAGTCCCACTCTGTTACAAACTTTCTCCTCATCCCCACACTTTCTCAACCCAAGTGATAATGGGGCTGGGAAGATTCCACACCTGTTTCAGGACAACAGGAGATAATGGACAATCTACAGGCATACCATCTTTCATCTTTCATTTCTACAATGTAAACTCCAGTTTCCCCCCTCTTGATATTAAAAAGAGGGAAAACATTTTGCATGAAAACATGTTTTAACTGTATTTGTAATGCTCAATAAATAAATTACAGGTTTTATATCATCCAGAGAGAGCTGCCAGTGATTTATTCAGTTATTAATTTCACACGCTTGGGAGGATGAATTAAATACCATCCTATATTGAAAGCGTGGGGATTATTTCACAGAATATGCCACCAAAAAGTTTGGGTAGCTTTGAAGGCATTTTCAGATACAGAAAAACAATTTGGTAGAGGCACTGAGGGTGGGTGAGTCTGTCCATTCATTTATAGCAACTTATGAATTCCATGGAAGTATATGAATTATGCATTATTGTGTTAACATAAGGTCATCCAATGAACTTTAATCCTTCTCTTTTCTCATTTGGCTCAATTATTAGATGAAATGACAGATTTGATCTCTTTTCAAATTGTATTAGGAGGGGTCGCTTTACTTCACCCTCTAGCAGCAATCAAATGACAGGAATATGCAAGTGCATTAATTATGATTGATTTAGAGTGTCTATAGGGTGATTATTTCAAAACTATACGCCTGAACCCAAACCTTTTGACCTACCTCAGGCCACACAGCAAATTAATTCATAAGAAGATTTAAGAGCAACTATTTGGGACAGCAAATTCCCTTTGTATTTGAAATCAAAACATTTCAGGGACTCAGAGATATCGAGGGGGATTGAATTACTGGAACGCTCCATGGTCAGGACAGTTAACAACCTAGCAACTCAGTTTAAAAACATCTTGTCCATGACAACCAAAATGGCTCTGCATTCAGCCTGAAAGAAGGGAATGAGTCTTAATTCTGGTGGGCTAATGGGGAAGCAGAGAGACATTCTTTATGAGTTTCTGAATTTTTCACAATTGGAGTCACAGAATTACATGTCTGTTGTTGGGACATTCAATTTCTTTCTCGTCTTTCCAGCAGATTAAAAATGACAATACTAATTAAAGAAGTAAAAGAAAAAGACCACTGTCAGTCCCAATGTATAGACTTGAATTACAATAAGGCTCTGAGGAAAAGGAAGAAAAGTTGGAGAGATATAATAATTGCAAATTTGTTTGCAGAAATCTTAGCAGAAATGTGCCTAACAGGGACAGATTTCCAAGCATGGTCATTTCTCCCTGCCCTTTTCCCTATTCTCCATCCCCAACCAAACCAAAGAACAAACTGCCATACTATAGGACCTAGAGACATAGGGGACAGTTTAGAACTGCTCATTTTGAGTTCCTGAGGCTGTAAATCTTTACAGGAGAGAAAAGCCTTATCTTTCTCCGATGGATTGGCTGCTGGACTCAAACCATCGACTTTGTGGTTATTAGTCCAACTCTTAATCTACTATGCCACCAACCTTCCTGCATTTCCTTGTTACATTACAGAATTATCTGTTATGGTCTACTCGGTGTTGTATTTAAGTCATTAGATTACCACACATAGCTTAAGAGACCCAAGAGATATTCTTGTTGACCAGGGAAAACATCTTGTGGGTGAATGATATTTTAAAAGAGGAAATCTAAGCAAACTTTCCTCTCAGTATTGTTAAATTCCAGTAAGGAAGGGAAGGGTCACCTAGAATTGATACAATTGTACATTGTCCAATTATGTTACAGTGACCCTACCCATAGTAGGAAAAGAGTTAGGCTAAGACCTGAATAAGTCCAATCTGTAGTTTATATAAGCTGTGTGACCTAGGGAGAGTTTCTTGACATCTCTGAACTAGTGACACTTAGAGTCTATATATGTTTACTAAGGCAAAATGTTTTATTGAAGTTATTTATAAGTCTCCATGACCATTTATGGAGGTAGACTATGGGTACTGCTTACTGAAGACAAACAAAATTTATATCCTTACACTTAACAACAGCAGTGTCAGAAGGTGATAGAATCTAAGGAAGAGGTGTGATATTCTCCATAAGAAAACAGATAAACCCAGAGATAAATCTAGGGAAATGACCAGAGCCAGGGCTTATGTGTACTCATGAGGAAAAGAATTGGGAGAGGCATCATAGGTGACAGATGAAGGAGTAGACCTTGTGGAAGGAGAGTAATGCCTAAGAAAGACTGGCTGCATTGTGATGTAAACATTTTCTTCTGTCTCCAGCTAAAGATCTCCAGAAAAATACATGATGCTCACTAATTTTTAGAATGTGTGGATTTTGAATGAGAAATTCTTCAGGTTTGGTAAGGGATAAAATAGACTCTATGCATCCAAGTTTAATCCATAACTGATTCTAACATGATTCTTGTAGTTCTATATGTATTCTCAAAAATATCCAAAGAAATGATGTCATTTGAAACTCTAATAAGGTCTACTACCAAGTAGGTGTAGGAGCCCTAGTGACGTACTGGTAACATGCTGGGCTGCTAACCATAAGGTCAGCAGTTTGAAACCAGCCGCTGTTGGTTTCACAGGAGAAAGTTAGGGCTTTATACTCCTGTAAAGGTTTACAGTCTTAGGGCATCACAGGGCCAGTTCTACCCTGTCCTATATGATCACAATGAGTCCACGCTGATTCAGTGGACTAGGGACTTGAATTGTAGAAGCCTACGTGTTGGTCTGTTCATATCAACGTGGGCGACTTGAAGCCAACATTTATAAAGCATGAGCTGCTTTGAGGGAGAAAGGCACAGCTTTCTGTTCCCCTAAAGAGGTCACTGACAGGACACTGTTTTGGACACTGACAGGAGCAATTCTGCCCTTTTCTACCTGCTTGCTATGATTCTGAATTGACTTGTGAGATTTGGGGCCGGGTACTCGTGGGCCAAGCATGATTTCATGTGGCTTCTCTTGCTCTCAGCTTCCCCATTTGGACATGTGGGACTAGAATGAAAATTTCTCCAGCTCCCTTTCTCTCAACTCCTACCTCTTTGTCACTATGAATAAAAATATATTTACAGGGAAAATACTAAGTTTTTAATGATAACCCGAGATGTATCAGAGGAGTAAGCAGATTAACATAACTGAGTAAGGTAGCCCAGATATCAACTCAAAAGGAATGGTGAAGATTGGGGTAAACTTGTGTAAGATGTTTAAAGCTGTTCGGGTTCATTTTATTTACAAAAATATTTTGCAGGTCCAATTCTGGCTTTTGGCTCCAAGTTTTGACCTATTACTAATGTGTCAAATTATGTTCTTCAAACAGTATGTTGAAGCCTTAACACCTGAAATCCTAGCCCTACTTGGAAATAGGGTCTTTGTACATGTAAACAAGTTAAAACCGGGTCTTAATGGATTAGATGACTTTTAATCCAGTGTGATAGATGTTCTTATAAAAGGAGAAGAACTATAGACCTCATGGAAACATCAGTATGATGGCAAAAGTAAAAATTAGAGCAATGTATCTATAAGCCAAGGAACATAAGGATTGACAGCTACTCTCAGTGATAGGAAGAAGTGAGTTGAGTCTTTCTGCATTTAGACCCTTAACTCTGTGGAAGCCTTACCTTTTCAACATCAGTTCCCAGCTACTGGTTTGAGCCGCTAAATCTGTGGCACTTTGCTAGCTACAGCAGTCTTGAAAACAAATGCAAGGAGGCTTAGAGTGGGAATGTAAAGTTCCACTTATCCAGTCTTCTGCCCAGTTTTGTCTCCATATGAATGACTTATAAAGTTAGCAGATGTATTGACTTCCTAAGAAATCAGTTGCATTAGACGAAGCAATTGTGGGGCAGCCAAACTGTCATTACCCTGAGGCCTGATCATCAGTTACAAGGCTATTAAGTACCAAGCAACACAAATGGGCCTGGTTCTCAGACTTGCTGGTGTAGTTCCTGGGTGATTATATCAGCAAGAATGCATGCAGCTTAATGAAATCCACAGAATCACCAAACAAGCCCATGATTCATGATTCTTCTAGATAGCTGACTTTACATAGGAAAATTCAGGGTGGGGGAAGGGGGTCAAGGACACAGATGTCAGAATTTGCAGGCAGCAATCCCATTAAAAGCAAAATGATGTAGACACATTTCTAAAAAGTAGTAGATAGTTTCTATTTATGTCTCATTAATTATAACCATTTAGATGGAAGAACAGATATTGGTTATCCAAGCAAATAAGAGGAGGGAGAAAATTAGTTCTTTGGAGAAAAGAAAGAGTTGAAAAGTCCCACCATCCTAGGAAAGGGGAGTCCTCTGTCACACAAGCATTTAACATTCTTAACTGCCAACCAAAAGGTTAGAGGTTCAGTCCACCCAGAGGTGACTTGGAAGAGGACCTGATGAACTTCTGAAGAATCAGCCATAGAAAACTCTGTAGAGCACCGTTCAACTCTGACACACAAGGAATCATAGTTGATTTGACAACAACTGATTTTCCTATGTAAGAACTGGAACCACACACACTAAGATAAAAAGTACTGTTTCTCTAGCCATTAGCCTGGCAAAGCCATTGTCAGGAAACTTTGAAGAACAGAACAAGATCTATGCTCCCAGAAGGTCTGCTCAAGGATCCTCAAACTTTTTAAACAAGGGGTCAGTTCACTGTCCCTTAAACTGTTGGAAGATCAGACTATAGTTAAAAAAAAAAAAACAACTATGAACAAATTCACTGAAGGACTGGGATGAGTCGGTTGCAAGGGAATGGCAGCAAAAACACCCTACGGGACAGATAAATATCCTCTGCGGGTCTCATGTGGCCCAGGATGGGCCTAGATTGAGGACCCCTGTATATCCTGAAGTTGAGAGGCACACAGGGGAGAAGTAATGCGATTCATGGGCGGGTCTTTGACTCAGGGCAAACCAGAACAGGATTTAATTTCTATGTTAGTTCAATGCAGTTAGCGGTAGAAACCTGTGATAGTTTTGTTTTGTGCCAACATGGCTTCAGTAAGAAGTGATAGCTGGAGTTAACCTGTCAATCAGGCAACAGCATGATGACCTCCCTTGAAGGTGAGAAGATACATAGCTCTCCGGGGGCTGACTTCTCTCTCTGTCTTAACTGTCCTGCTCGTTGGTAACCCTGAGAACTTCTGGAGTCCTGCCACATGTCTACCAGCATTGGATCCACTCAACTTGGTACCCAGGAGACATAATATGCATTGTGCATCCTTGCATGTGACTGAGTTTGAAAAGGGATTTATGGGCTATTATCAGACTTATGGACTTGAGTTGGTCTAGGTTGGGATGTTTTCTTGATATCATATTTTTCAGACCAAAGAGTCTGAATCAAATAGTACCAGTATCCTAACATAAGTATTAAAATAAATCAAAATACAGTAATACTTAGCAAAACAAACTCAACAACAGTGCTAAGAACAACCATCACTTTCATCAACAAATAAGAGGAGGCGTGTGCTCTGCTGATCATGCGACCTGAATGACATTGAGACTCCAGGAAGCGGAACTTACCCCGAACACACAGCAATCCACACCATGTGAACAGCAATGCACAGTAAGCAGGTGCATGGGATCAAGAACAAATGTTCTGGGTTACCACATCTTCAGACCATAAGATGCACCCTTGTCCTGCCCCTCCACCCACACCTACCCACACACACACACCCCTTGGGGGTGGGGTGGGGTGGAGAATGGCATCTTAAGGTGCGACAAATATGGTAATTACTTCTTGATAGAAAGCTCTCTCTTACACACATGTGACTGTCACTGGATTTGTTCCTCTGGTCAACCTGACCTAACACAAAACCTAAGGATTTACTTTCCAAGAAAGAGGGGTGCCTGGGCAATAAAGAAAAGGCATTGGTGGTTCTATGATATCATCATAGAAAATCATCCCTTTACTGACTTCTCCAGATATGCCAGTATGGTTAGAAATGTTTAAAACAAATGAGAAGACTTCAAACAATTCATGAAAAAATCCATCAGTTAATGAAACAGTTTATTAATATATAATTCCCATATCTTACACATCAATAGTTAAGTCATATTTTTTAAAGTCATATAATCAGTACGACAATCAGTTTTAGCACATTTTCTTCCTTTTGGGCTTTGTTTTCAGCTCCCTATTTGCCTCCATCTCCCTTTTTCTCCACCCAATAAGCCATTAATCTAGTTACTGTGTCTGCAGATTTACCTTTCCTGCATTTCACATAATGAAAAACAATACAGAAAAAGCAAACAATAGCAAAAGTAAACCTGAAGAAAACCTTGAGTACAAAGAAATCAGGAAATATTAAAAATTAGAGCAAATATAACATTGATTAAAAGGGAGATCAAATGATAAGGTACTATATTTCAGTCTAATTAAATTGGCCATAATTTAGTATCCAATGTTCTTTGTCTCATGGCAAGGCTATTCATATCCCTCAATTATTGTCCGAGGAGATTCACAGGAGGCTCAATCATTGGGTGGAACCTGCAAATGGATTTTAGACTCTCACTGTTGTATATAATCTGCACACGGAGTGTCTACAGTTTAAGCTCTGACACCATTCCCTTCTCTGGATTTGGATTTTAATATCTATAATCCTTACATCACATAGGCCAGGGTGCTTTTTCTATTTGTCCACACACTTTTTGAAGCCTCCATTCATTCATATTTTTAGATCACCATAACAACCTTCTGAGGAAACTATTGATATTATCATTTTTCAGACCAGTCCGTGGATGACACAAATGGTTAAGACACTTGACTGCTAACTGAAAGGTTAGCAGAACTTTCAGAAAAATAAGTGAGTGAGGGAAACTGTGAAGCATGCCATGCATGAGGGCATCCTGTGTCAAAGACTCACAAGAAACTTTTTTTTTTTAAACAAATGGAGGTATTGTGAGAGGCAGGGCCAGAAGAAAATCTCAGTTTGTCCCCAGGGGCTGATCTCCAGACCATCTCCTAGTGTTTCCTCTCTCCTAGTATTAGTGCTCATATTGCTTCAGTAGGGACATTTTCTAAATGGCTCAGAAAGACAAAAACAGGAACGAAAAAGGTTAATCAGTACAAAAGCCTAGACGGAGTCTAGCAGACTACAGTGTCTGTGTCAGATAGTGAGTTTTCATCCTGGACAGGGAGACCCAAACGCAAAACCAGCTTCCATCAGCTAGACACTGTTCTTTGGTCCTTGGAAGGCACCCTTTCTGAAAATGCCTGTGTATTGCACTACATACGGTGGCCAATAACCCTTTTAAAAAGCAAAACCTTCAGAGAAATTTAAAAAGGCTCCTATCCATTAGAGAGTAAAGCAGATGTGTAATTTGCTAATAAGAAGTGTACAGGACTCCAACCAGGAAGCTTCCATGCTAGCAGGAATGGGGAGAAATAGAGGGCAAAAGGCCGCAATAAGGAACACCAGAGAGGGGCAAGCAGCATCTTGCTCCGGTCTGTGTTTTTGCTCCAAGTCCCCATCTCAGAAGCAGATGAGGATCCCAGAGGCAAGACCCTGGCCACGAGTCAGAGCTGAGTCTGAAGTTAAGAGCTATCACTGTCGGTCCAGGACTGGTTCGTGGGGTCCCTCTCCAGGACTGTTTTCCCCTAATGATTTGATTGGGGGCTCTTATAGCTCTTATAACATTCCATATATCATTTATATCAAGACTATTTGTACACATGTTGCCATCTTCATTTCCAAGTATTTTCTACTTGAGCCCTTGGTATAAGCTCCTCTTTCCCCCTCATTTTTAAAAAAAATAAATAAATAAATCGTTTTATAGGCAGTTCATACAACTCCCAATATGATCAATACCTACGTCACTTGTATTCAGACCACATTTGCACACTTATTATCATCATCACTCTCCAAACATGCACCTCTCACTTAGACCCCCAGGACCAGCTCCCATCCACATTTCCTCTCCCTCCCCCATGAGCCCTTAATAATTTACAAATTGTTATTGCTTTTCAGTATCATACACAATCTGATGTGTCCCTTCACCCATGTCCCTATTGTCCACTCCAGAGAGGAAGCTATGTGTAGATCCCCGCAATTGGTTTTCCCTTTCTACTCCACCCTTGTTTTTAACCCCCGATTTTGATAAGCATATATGGCTTGTCATTCTCACTCTTATCTGAGGTTCCTGAGATTGACACTTAAATGATGAGGCACAGGTACCTTTCTGGGAAGTAAGTAAATAAATTCAGAGATATGGCCAAAAATACGCTAAGGGCCTAAGAGATGTAAGAGAATGTGTGTTTTTTAAGATAAATGATTACTTGCAGTTTCACACACATGAGGAAATGACAAGGGAAACCCAGGCCATGGCTGTGGGTAGGGTTGGGGTTGGGAAGTGTGGCTCGGAGTTATTCTCACCTAGGTTTTTTGTTTATTTGTTTCAGTAGCGCAGCTAGTCAATTCAAACCGTGACCCTTCTTGTTCACCCGCATCCCTTCAACCCTCACCCTGTCCTAGTTCTCACCCCTGTCCCTGACCTGGCCTCCTTTTAGTCATCAAAGTCTTGTCTATTAGTGTATATTTATCTTTATAAGATTGACTGAATTTACTAAGCATGATCTCTAGTTTTGTTCATGCCTTTCAGTGTTTAAGAAAGTTATTGTTTGTTTTAACTGACACATAAATTCCATAGTATAAATATGGAATAAAATTCTATAGTATGAATGCACTAGAGTTTGTTTATCCAGTCCTCTATTGTTTAGGGTTTCTATTGTTTCTATGATTTTGTTGCTATGGGAATTGCTACAATAAATATATGTGTACATAGATCAGTTTGAACTATAGTCTTAATTTCTTTATTATATATACCCAGTAGAGAGAATGTGCGTTCATAGGGCACTTGGATTTGCACTTGTTTATGATTTCAATAATGATTGTACAATTCTACAATCCCATCAGTAATATGAAACCATTTTTATCTCTCCATATCCTCTCCAGCATCTCTTATTTTCTATTTTATTGAATATTGCCAGAAGTGTTGGTAGGTGGTGACCTCTCATTGTTCTTTTTTTTTTTTAATTTGTTTTTTTGTTTTTTTGTTTTTGTTTTTGGACATCACTGCTCTTCGGTGGTGGGAGTAGGAGGCCTAGCCCCATTGCTGGAATTGAACCTCCATCCCAGTGGGCCGCAGTCCCGCACACAACCACTATGCCACCGGGGCTCAGCCCCCGCATTGTTCTTTTAATGTATATTTACTTTATTGTTAATGATCTCAAATATTCTATATGGTTGTTGGATATCTGCATGTCATCTTTACATTTAATGTTGTTATTGATAAATATGGTTTTGTTGAAGTCTTTTTTTAATGGCTTTTCTGGGTTTAGTGTTCATTAATATTTACATTACATATCTGACTATTTTTCTGTTTTGGATTGGTTTGGTTTGGTTTGGTTGTCTTCTTGCTCTACTCTCTTTATTTCAAAAATCTCAATTTTTATCTTGCTTTTATGATTTTCATCTTGTCTTATTGAAGTTTTAATTTTATCTTTATAGGTTTCTTGTTTTTGTAGTTTTCTTTACATTTTCAAAGTAAAATGCTGTATTTTGTGAATGCTTCAATATCTTCTCAGTTCAAGTATTTTTGTGTGCACTAATCACTCTGCTCCTATTTATTTATATGGTAATTTTTATCTTCAAAGCATAATACTGTCTATGAGTCCATATTTTAATTTATTTAGGTAGATTTCACTTTGATAATTGCTTCAGTAGAATATTTTCCCCATTAATAATTTCTTCCCTAATATCTTTTGGTTTTTGTCCCTTGTTTTTATAGATTATCTGTTCAAAGAACTCCCAGTAAATTCATTTAGTTTTTCCCTATCTGTAAATGTCTTAATTTCGATATAGGATTCCTGGTTATAGAATTCCTGGTTGGTGTCTTTTTTTCTTTTAGTATTTTGAATATATTATCCCTTTGCCTGAAAGCTTTGGGTGATAAAACCTGAACTTCTCTTGACCACTGGCCATTACATGCAATTGTTTGGTTTTCTTTTTCTGCCATGTAGCTTTCAGAATTCTTCCCTTATCTTTAACATTAAAAAGTTTTATTATTATATGTTCAGGTTTTTTCCTTTAAGAGTCAATTCTCTTTGGGATTCTATGGGCTTCCTGCATAGGTATTCATGTTCTGACATGATGTTAGGGAAAATAATATCTCATTAACTCTTTTCTCAGTAGTTATTATTATTCTTTCTGTTCTGGGATATTTATTATGCATATGTTGTTCCTTTTGATGGTTCCCAGAGTTTTGGGTTATCTTCAAGTTTTGTTTGTTTGTTTGTTTTGTTACTCTTGTACCCAGTCTTCTTGGCTTCTTTTCCAGAGATTCATCTTCAAGATCAGTGGTTCTTGATTCCAATATATGTGTCATGTTGTTTGGTTCTTTCACAATGATTTCTAGTTCTAGTATTTTGTTGTTTGTCTTTTGTATTGCTGATTGAAGTGGTATGTAATTTCTAATGCTTCCTTCATTTTGTTGCTATGTTCTTTCAAGGCACATCTGAACTATTGAATTATGGCATGTGTGTAACTTTTCTGCCTCTATTTAATTTTTCCCCCAGTCACTTAAAGCACCTGGAGACCATAGCTATAATCTCCATTTGGGGAGGATTAGTGGGTCTCTTTTCCACCAGAAGCTCCTCTGGATTCACTTCTGTGTGTGGTGCAGTTACGTGTGCTGTTTTTGCGTATTTAACCAAGTATGCAGCAATTGACTGCTCTTGATATTAAGGCAAGGTTATTGTTATTAATTTTTGAAATGTTATACTGATTGCAGAGCTATCCTCTCATACCTGCTGTGAATTTCAGTTGTCAGAGGTGCCCACGTGATTGCAAATCAGCCTAGCTTCAAGAAGGGCAGAAGTCAGTAAATAATTAAATATGGGCTCCATCAAAGTGGCCTTGAGACTGGTCCCAAACACCAGGGGGTACCTGGCAATTGTTCATCAAACCAACATGTTGAGAGGAGAGATGTGACTTATTGGGGTATTTGTTAAGCCATCTCCTGCCATAGGGTCTGTATGTGTTGAGACCAAATATGATTTTACCATAGGTTTGTAAGCAGACCAGAGTTAGTACTTTGAGGCCTTAGCCTTTGGGGAAATGCTCACTCTACTGAGCCTATAGTTTCCCCTAATATGTCCTCTCTTAATTCTGTACGTGCTAGAAAAGATGTTTGACTTTTAAGATTATCCAGTGGTTACAATAGCATATTGATACGGGACTACCAGAAGAGGACATGGAATAGATGATGTCATTACTGATGTCAGATGGGTCTTGGCTCAAAGCAGAGAATACCATAAAGAGGTTTAATTGTGTTGCATTGACTATGCAAAGGCATTCAACTATGTGGGCCATAATAAACTATGGATAACTTTGAGAAAAATGGAAATTCCAGAACACTTCATTATACTCATTGTGCAGTGCTTGTTAATGGATCAAGAGACAGTTGTGAGAACAGAACAAGGGAATCCTGCATGGTTTAAAATCAGGAAAGATATGCATCAGGGTTATATCCTCTTACGATACTTGTTCAATCTAGATGTTGAGAAAACAAACATTGAAGCTGGATGATATAAAGAATAATATGGCAGATGACAGAGCCTTGCTTATTGAAAGGAAAGAGGACATGTAGTACTTTCTGATGAAGATCAAGGATTATAGCCTTCAGTGTGTATTACAACTCAGTTTCAAGAAGACCTATATCCTCACAACTGGATCAATAGGTAACATCATGATAAATGGAGAAGATGTTGTCAAGGATTTTATCTTACTTGGTTCCATAAGCAAAGCTTATGGAAGTAGCAGTCAAGAAATTCAAAGATGTACTACAGTTGGTAAATCTGCTATAAGACCTCTTTATGATATTGAAGAGCAAGAATGTTAGTTTAAGGACTAAGGTATGCTTGATCCAAGCCATTATATTCTCCACTGTATCATATGAGTGTGAAAGATGGACATTGAATAAGGAAGATCATAAAAAAACCTATGTGTTCAAATTGTGGTGCTGGAGAAGATCATTGAAAGTACCATGGACTGCTAAAAGGACAAATCAATCTATATTAGAAGAAGTAAGGTCAGAGTACTCCATAGAAACAAGGAATGGGCAAGGCTTCATCTTATATACTTTGGATATATAGTCAGAAGAGACCAGTCTCTGGAGAAGAGCATTGCGTGTGGTGAAGCAAAGAGGCAATGGAAAAGAGGGAAGCCCTGAGGAGATGGATCGTCACAGCGGCTACACGAATACACTCCGGCATAGGAACAATTGTGAGCTGGAGCAGAAATGGGCAGTGTTTTGTTCAGTTATGTAGGGCTGGTAGGGGTCAAAGTCAACTTGATGGCATCTATAACTCGAGATGATCATTCCTCCAGATACTCAAAGCAAACTGTGCCATAATTCATACCCAAGAGGCCCAACCAGAAGTGGCTGCCAGTTCACTGCAGAACCACATCTCCCCAGGCCAGCAGACATGCAATGGACAAGTCAAGGCCCTCCCAATCCTGGGACTAACAGGCCATTGTATCCTCCCAGCCAATGTCAACTTTGTCTTTCTCCAATTATATGGGGGGTGGGGTGGAGTTGGGGTGATCAGTGTTGGGAGTAGGGGGAAAGGCTGAATGTTTACCTCTTAGGTTTTGAGTCACTGATAGTTAGGTGGTGGCCTGTCAGGGCAAAGCAATATCTTTTCTTTTTCCTTCCTTTGTCTGAGGTTCTTTTGTCAGTAGCTCCCTCAGTTTCTCATTTTTTCCCCTCAATTATTCACTTTTCTCAAAGAGGTGTCTGGGACTCAGGCAGCTGCAATCTTTTTGCAGCTGCTTCCAAAATTTTGTTAAAAGAGAGACTTTATGTGGTCATATTTCCTTTTAAAACTTTGACCTTTTACTTAGCAGTAAGTAGTTGACCATTAAACTACTAAACTCCTACTAAACTAAACTCCTTGGCTAGGAGGCAGTGTCTTACATTTTCTGGTGACAAAATGTTTTCTTTTCTTTGCCTTGTTCGAGTATGATAGGTCCCAAATTGGCAAGTGATTGTTTTTATAGATTATACCTGAGTCCCACCAATGTATAGTCAATAAGCGTGACTACCATGGGGAAGCCTACAGTATGCAAGAAGGCCAACATAGAAATAGACATTTGGCCTCTAATTTTCATGCAGAGTATATTGCTCCATTCAGCACACCTTAGGACTTACCCTTCCCAGTGACATACAAAAGAATCAGAGTAGGACAAGGTCTATTCTGCAGGTTCCTGTAGATCTTGACCTCCAAGAAGCAGTAGATGATGTCAATGACCTCCTAAGGGTGTTGGAAGCTCTAATTGACTGTTGTCAGACTTTTATGTGTACTTTCCTCACATGTGCTATTGGCAAATAGATTTTAAAAGCTATTTTGTGGATCAAATCAAACATTTCTGTAGGTGTCATTGAGTCAACAGCACTCATTAAGTGGTGTAAGCAGGTTGCAAACAGCTTCTGACTTCAAAGTTATTTCAACCCTACCCAGTGGTGGCATGAAAGAAATTCCTCATAAGGCTGGCCCCATTATGAGACATGATGTTCCCTCACTGTCACATAGTGCTATGGGGGACTACTCGGAGACACAGTGCGGGAATTGCACCCATTCTGACCCCACCACACTGAAGCAAAACCCTAAGAGTGTTCAACAGAACAGCAAGGAGAACAGAGCAATGAAGTACCCAGGGAAAAGCAAACTAGACTTTGGGGCCAGGGCAAAGCACCCATCAGACTCGACTGCAAAATACTCCCAAGGTCAACAAATAGACCTAGAACTATTTACAGGATTTTATAATTTATTTATTTATTTGGGTAGTTGGTTTTGTTGTTCTTTTGTCTTTGTTTAATGATGTCTTTTTTTTTTGCATGTTATTATTTCTACAAGTCTTTCTAGATAAGATAAGCAGGATAAACAATCTGGAGGAGAAAATAATAGGACCCAAGGGGACATGAGAGTGGGGGAGGGGGGAGAAAGGAAGTGGGTGTTAACAAACTCAGGGAAAAGAGAACAAAAAGTGATTCAAAATCAATGGCAAGGAGGGTGTAGGAGGCCTAGTAGAACTTGAAGGGCAATGAAACTGAGAGGAATTACTTAAACCTAAATGAAGTCTGAACATGATAGTGGGACAAGAGGAAAGTAAAAGAAAATAGAGTAATGAACTAGGAGCCAAAGGTCATTTATAGAGGTCTAAATACAGGCATGCACATATGTAAAATATTTATCTATGACTAAGGTAAAATAGACCTATGTGAATGCATTTTTAGATTTAGTATTAAGGTAGTAGATAGACATTGTGCCTATACACAATAAATTGGTATTCCATGATGCTCACCATTCTGACAGTATAGCGCAAGACCAAGCAGATGCATAAGCAAATGTGGTGAAGAAAGCTGATGGTGCCTAGCTATCAAAAGATGTAGCATCCGAGGTCTTCACTTGAAGATAAACAAGCAGCCATCTAGCTGAGAAGCAACAAAGCCCACATGGAAGAAGCACACCAGCCTGTGTGATCACGAGGTGTCAATAGGATCAGTATCAGGCATCAAAGAACAAAGAATGATATCATTGTGAATGAGGAGGAGTGAGGAGTGGAGACTCCAAGCCCCTCTGTAGGCAACTGGACATCCCTTTAGAAGGGTCACTGGGAGGAGGCAAGCCAGTCAGGTTGGAGTACAGCAATGATGAAACATACAACTTTCCTCTAGTTCTATAATGCTTCCTTCCCCCTCCCCCCACTATCACGATCCCAATTCTACCTTACAAATCCAGCTAGACCAGAGGATGTACACTGGTACTGATAAGAGCTGGAGACACAGGGAATACAGGACAGATTAACCACTTAGGACCAACAATGAGAGTAGCAATACCAGGAGGGGAAGAGAAAGGTGGGAGACAAAGGAGAGAAGTATCACAATGATCTATATATAACCCCCCTCCCTGGGGGGTGGACATCAGAAAAGTGGGTGAAGAGAGACATTGAACTGTGTACGAAATGAAAAAAATAGCAATAATTTATAAATTATCAAGGGTTTGTGGGGGGGGAATGAGGACCTGATACCAAGGGCTCAAGTAGAAAGAAAATGTTTTGAAAATACTGATGACAGCAAATGTACAAATGTGCTTGACACAATGGATGGATATATGAACTGTGATAAGAATTATAAGAGCCCCAATATAATGATCCAAAAAGAAAAAGAAACTCCTAGTAATTTGTTTCTGTAATGACTACAGTAAAGAAAGTGCTAAGGAGCGCAGTTCTCTGCTGCAACATATTGGATCCAACCACCTACTCTAATGCTAATTGTATCAGGAGAAATCTCCTGGCCTTAATCACCCACAAATCTCATCAATCTAACATGCAAAGCTGATTTCTTATGTGTTCAGTATGATGTGGTGACAAGAGATCAGGGCGGTGGGAATGAGCCAGCTAGGCGGCGATAGTGTTCATCAGAGAAACACAAGGCCCAGAATGATACCAACACAGTCCCATCTGCAGCGGCTTACTCACAAAAATGCAAACCCACTGCCTTGGAGTCCATTCTGACTCATAGCGGCCCTCTAGGACCGGGTGAAACTGCTTCTGTGACTTTTCCAGTTTGCTAATCTGAGGCAAAACCTTGTCCTTCTCCCTCTGAGAGGTTTGTGGTTTCAAACTGCTGACCTTATGGGTCACAGATCAATGTAGAACCACTATGCCACCACCGAAGGCGACAACGTAAGCATTAAAACCATATTTTTTTTTTTACCAGTCTATCCAGGTGTTTTGGCTGTTAGGTTTTGTTTTGCTTTTTTATATTAAACCATAAATGGATTTTTGCATTAAATCATAAACACGAGTAAACTCGGGATCTATCCACAATTTAAGCAGAACACAGGAGAATTTTTTTGTTTAAGATGTAAAGATTGGGCCGAGCCCTGGTGGTGTAGTGGTTGTGCGCGGGACTGCAGCCCACTGGGTTGGAGGTTCAAATCCAGCAGCAAGACTGGGTCTCCTACTGCCACCACCAGAGGGCAGCGATGCCTCAAAAAAAAAAAGATTTAAAGATTATCTCAAGGTAACCATTTCAGAGATTCACTTAGCCTCTGTGAGAATTAGAAATTGTCTTATGGGGCTCATAAAAATTTAAAATTCCATTATGCATCCTGCCTGTTGTAATTAAGATTCTTCTACAGAATCTTTATTTTTTTAATGATGGTGGGGTACCATCCAGTTTTTTCTGGTTCATGGAGGCAATTATCCACATGCTTCTTGACCTCCTCCTTTTCCTGATGGTCCCTAGGCCTCTGGGGTGTCAGATAAATAAAGACCAATTGTGGCTTACAAAACTAGTTTGTGTTGAGTGGTGGGGAAATCACATTGACTCAGATTAGGATTGCATGACTCATTATCTTAAGTGCTGCCAGTGAACAATATGCCTGTAAAAATGAGCTGCTAAAAGTTATGCAATCAATCTTGGAATTTGGCTCTTTGCTTTAGAGATATGGGGTAATGGTTTCATGAAACATCCCAGCTAATTGGCCTAATAATATATTTCATTCTTCTGCTTTACCCCCAAGTTTATTGCATAAAATTTGAGGTCATCCATATTGACTTTGAAAAGCCACTCATGGACAAAAATAATTCCTGGTATACCTTATTGACTGAAGCAAATCTTGTGACCAAATGCCCACTCTCCAGGTAGATGAAGGGAAAACTGAAATAGGGAAGAGCTGGAATATAAATTCATACAATTATTTTTTTAAAAAAAACAAAAGTCTGCATCTTTTAAAATTTGAAACCATTTGCCCTGTAGAACATATAACTTTTTTAAGGTTAAAGAATTTGTTGAAAGAACTTGGAACTACAAATTCAATTCCCCATCTTTCCACTTATAAAAACAGAAGGTGAGATGCATTGAAGGGAGGGAGAAACCAGAAACATATTCAGTGAACTTGTCTCCTGTCCATGTGGGGGCCTCTGTCTGAGACCCATTTCAGGCCACTTCCCTCAGAGCCCCATCTGTCAGGTCCTGTTGGGGTGGTTTGCTTTCTAGACACTTTTCATCACGCTATTTCTAAGTAAGCATGTGTATGCCCAAGCTGCCTGTGAGCTCGAAGAATCGTCCCTTGTGATTCTCCTCCTTAAACAGGCTCCAATTAGACACCACTTAATGGCACCTCCAATTTGACTCTCTGTCCAAGATACCACAATGCATGGGAATTCTCCCAGAGATTATTCCTCTTTTTCTCATCCTCACAACAAGGGGGTAGTGGGAAATGCATGATTGAAAACTAGCCACCAAATGTTAAAAAATAAATTTGCAGTTGTGTTGCTTTGAAAACTTATTGCACAGCTGGGGGCATTTAAAGAACTTAATTAACAAGCTTTGGCCATAGTGTGCCCCCTCTTTGGGAGGGGGAAAAAAATCACAGTTAAGATTTGTCCAATTAAATTATAGGAGAATTGGTGGATTCAAAGAGAAAGAGAGGTTGAAGGAATGCACTTCCAATTTAAAAAGAAGATTTCTAGTGTGATGGGAGACCAATAGTCTGATTAATTTGGTGCAAAGCTTTTCTGAACAGTTTCCACTAACTCTTAGGCACTTAAGGATTTTTAACCCAAATGTAATTACAGGTTTTGATAATCAGGCTCTGATTAAATAAATCCTCCTCTTTCTTATCAAAACTGAGCATGAAATGTTCCACTATAGGGGAACTTCTTGAACCCCAGTTTTTCTCTATTCCTTAGAGAAGACTCTCCTTCTCCCAGAATCAGAACCTCATTATAAGTTTCAACACCCCTAAGCACTTTTAGCCATCTTGAGCCCTGTCATCCATTCAAACATATTGAACTTTATATCTTATTATTTCATTGGTATAAAGTCTATTATATTCAGGCTGGAGTTATTATTTATGTTTATTATTAAATTCATTTTATTTTAAAACTATTAAAATTAAACCATTATTGCAGACCCTTGAAAGTATGATGGGCTCCCACTCTGCACTACTGTGCCTAATGAACAAGTCTGCTCTGTCCAGAATTTTCTATTATAAACCCAGATAGGGACAGTTGGGCACTGGCTAAGAACAGGTTCAAAATAATGATGTTGAGGGTACAATGCGGAGCAAAGCAATTCATATCATCTCTGCCAGCACTTGTCTTTACAGCACACTAACCTCCCAGTCCCCCAGCATATGCCCTCCACACCCCCCAAAATTGTTATTCTGACATCATTGGTCTGAAAGAATACCCAGTACAGTATGCACTCTTTTGGAATGACGAGTTTTCTGCCTTTTCCTAGGGGGATGCTCAGCCAAAGACAAAAATGTGTAAGGGCAGCAGAGAAAATTCATTTGTATAAGCTGGCCCCCCTACTGTGGAATTTTCAATTATATATATCTAATTATGGCTGTCAGTTGATGGATTCAGAAAAGACATTTTGGTCCCCCCCTCTTTTTTTTTGTCTTTTCGTCATCTCTTCTGTTAGAATGATTATAGCACACTTACACAACTAATTGCCTTACTGCTGATTAGTGATACAATTATGCAGACCCGGCGCCTTGTGTGAACAACCATCTGCAGAGAAAAAAAAAGTGACACTATTCAAAAACTATCCATAATTTAACCAATGTTATTCCAATGCACTGAGCCCAGACAATCGTCCAGCCTTCATATTTCATACCCACCCTGGCAAGAGGAGGTTGGGTTTTGTGTGCCCAATTCACCTCTTTAGACACACTGTGAATCAGAAAGAAAGAGGAGAGAAGAAAGTACTTCAAATGTCAACCCATAGTGGGGAATTGAAGCGTGGTTAACGTCCGTTCCTCCTTTGGGTAATTTTTCTTCAAATTTTATACCACTTGGCAATTTTTTGTTTCCTTTCAAACCGCTGAGAAAGTGCAGATGTTTCTACTCCCCAAAGTGGGCTTGGGTTTGTTGTTTTTGTGTGTGTGTGTGTGCGTGTGAGATTCTCTCTCCCCCTTTCCCCTTAAAATTAAAAAAAAAGGGGAAAGGGGAGAAAGAAGGAGTTTTAATGGAATGGAAGGATGCAGACTGACATGTGACGTTTCAATAAAGTGCGTCTTTTGTCTTTTAAGGCAAAGGCTATGAGACACCAAACTGTTGTCTTCGGGCCCACAGAGAGAGAGAACAGGTGGACTGGGCAGGATGCTGTTTTCCCTCAGGGGTAAACAAAGAGAGAGGCCTGGTCCTTCCCAGCATGCAAACCAAGAGCAGCCTTGTTTGTGTGGGCGCCAAAAGGGGTCAATGGGGCAGGAAGATTTTGAAACCATGAAGCAAATGCTAGTTTCTCTTCTGGTTTTAAATTAAGACCAAAGGTTGTCAAGGCAGCAAAAGAAAATGTCTAAATTCTCCAAGGGGCAAGGATCAACTCAATTAAAAATTTAAGGTAGTGATCTTTCCACAGCAGAGAAGGGGCGGGGCCTGATGGAGAGACATTTAAGAAGAAACCTTCAAAGGTCAATGAGGTGCTGGTGATGCACGTTTCATGAGCAAAAGCAAAATACAAAAGAAGAAAATCGGTGAGCAATGGATGCCTGCTCCTGATTGCCTCCTGTGGGGAAGACGCCAGCTCCGCGCTTAGTGGTTGTTGGTTGCCCTTGAGCTCATTCCAACTGAGTGATCCCACGTGTGCAGAGCAGAAGACTCCGGGAACTTTCAAGGCTTCAACCCTTAAGAAGCAGATCACGAGACACCTGTTCTAAGGGCAGCTGAGTGCGTTTCAACTAGTAGTAGACACTAGCCTGGGGAATTCAGAACCTCGACAAAACTTTTAGGTAATTATCACCTGGGACCTTCATGTCCCAGAACATGAAAAGTCACTCTGTCCAGCATGCAGCAGGGTGTCACCCGCATAATCTCACACCAGGAAAATCATTTGTTCTTCCCCAAAGCACCCGAGCCTGTGGGTCAGCCCATCAACCCTCCTTTTTTCTTTCATGATCTTCAACTTAGCATTGGTATAAAGTAAAAAGCTGCTGTTCTGAGGTTTTTTACATTCAAGCAGAACATGGAATTTCCTGATTCCTTCGAATGTAGAATTAATATAATAAAAAACTCACTGTCAGTGAATTGATGCCCCCTCATAGAGACCTATATATGATAGGGCAGAACTGCCCCTGTGGGCTACCAGGTCTGTAACTCTTGATGACAGGAGAAAGCCCAGTCTCTCTCCTACAAAGTGGGTAGTGGCTCCATGTCCCAGCCCAGTGCACAACTACGAAGCCCCCATAGTTGAAGCTTATTAGGATGATCCCAGAGTCTATTTAGAGGAGACAACAGAGGGGGATGGTAAAGGGGGTTGTTAGCTCTTCCTTCAGCTTTGTTGTATCAGGTGCTTTGTGATAATATATGTAATTGATAATAGCCTAAAACCCAACTTGCTGCCTTTGAGTCAATGCTGACTCACAGTGGCCACCTGTTGATGCGATGGTAACTCTGCCAGATAGAAACCCTCCTCTTTCTTCCTGAGTGCCTGGTTGCCTCGAACTGTGGATCACAGCACAACCCATAAGCTCTACAACACCAGGACTCAATAGTTGGCACTGGTATTAATATTTTCTAACAACTTACAACCTGTCAAGCTTTTTATATTAATTACTTTATTTTAATCTTAAACAAATGCTCTTAAGTTATGGCCTTTTGATCACCTCTTTGTAACGAGGAATAAAGACCCCATAGACCAATGGAATGCAATTAATGGAGCCACACATAACACAACTGGTTATTGGAAGAACTCTGATTTAAACCGAAGCACAGATAAAGTTGGAACTCTTACATATTGCTATGTGTATGTGTTTTGAAGGTGTGGTAATATATGTTAAGCAATTAATATTTGTTAAGTAACTAATAGAAGGAAAGAGAAAGGGGGAGACAACTGGGGGAAGACAGGGAAAAGAGATGGGAAAATGACCATCCAATGTGAAAGGGTGAGTGTAACCCAAGATCAAGGAGCAGGCTTCTTAACTCTAGTTTGAGCTAGCAAATATAGCTGCACTAGTGTTCCACAATGACTTAAATAACCTGGTGCACATTTCTACATTTCTTCATATGTCTTCAGTCTTTGGGAAAAGAAAGGTTCAGGAAATGATGTATTTCTTTTCTAAGGATCTTCTACCGTCCTCTAGCCAACCTGGTATCTCCTTTTCTCCACTCATGTGAAGTTATTTTTGGATCATCTTCTCCAGCAACCCTTTACTAGCTATTTTTAGTTCTTCTTTCATAATTTTCAGGACATTGGTCTTGTAGAGCTAATAACATCTTGGAAAACAAGCATCTTTCTTTCCTTCTTTTCCTTTTCTTCCCCTTTTTCCTGTAAGAGTTGACAGATTGGCTATGACTCAACACAGAGTCCAGTCCATACCTTCTGAGTGTCCATCCCTCTCAAGTGTCGAGTTTCAATAAATAAGCTTAATTCAAAGTTAAGTCATAATAGGATAACCAATCAAAACCAAAGTCTCTGCCTTTAGAGTCTTGGTGGTATGGTGTTTAAGTGATTGCTTGCTATCCCAAAAGTGAGTGGTTTGAACTTACAGCCCACTCCACAGTGGATAAAAATGTGTCAGAGTGCTTATATAAATATTAGAGTGTAGGAAAGCCTATATGGGCAGTCCTACTATGATTTATCAGCTTGCTATGTATCAGAGCCAACTTATCAGTAGCAGGTTTTGTTTAGATCTGTTTGAAACATCCCTAAAATTGATTTTTACTGTGATCAGTCTGGAAAAAAGATAAAGGTTTTTTTGGTTTAAAAAAATGTCTTCAGAGACTAGAAACTCACATACAGAGGGTGGTTTTTAAGGCTAAGTCCCTTTCCTTGTTCTTAATTGACAGCAATGGGGGAGAGGACCATTGATGGTATAAGGCATGTATGTGTGAGGTTGGAGTGAGGGTGATTCCCACCTGCCTGAATTCTGAAGAATTCTTGCCCATTGATTCTACTGACCAAGAATGCAGAAGCTCTCAGTTGCTAGGTAAGCAAAGCTTGATGAGTTAGAAGCCATGAAAAACTTCAAGGATGAAGGGGACATACTCTGGAGGGCCTCCCTCTTTTTCTCTGAGAGGACCTACTTTATCTCGAGGATAGACTGACATTGTGGCCGCAGATATCTGCTCAAACATAGCAATTGAATGGTGAGAATGGTGCAAGGCCATGCAGTCATTCATATTGTTGTGTATTGGGTGTCCAAGAATCAGAACCATCTTGACAATACCTAGCAAGAATGACAACAGACTGTATATCTACAGCTTGATCAAAGCCCTCACACTGTACCAAAGCCAGCTTTATTAGCTGAATCATCAATCTGGAGACTCCTCGTTAGGAAGAATCAAAAAGAATTTCTGAAGTACAGATGAGCTTTTTGTCTGAGATATTCCTAATGTCTAGAGGCAAGTTGAGGTGCTTAGCATGGAAAAATGGGTCCCCTGAGAGGACACTCGTGTTTTGATGTACTTGGTTAGGTAAAGGATAAGAACTTGGAAATAAAAGTGGTCTTGGAGGCAACTATTTAACTGGTGTCGATAAAAATGGAATAACTAAACTTCTTGACTTCCTTTTTTTTTTTTTTTTTGGCTTTTCCCCTCCAATTTTCATTCCTGGCTCAAAGTAAGCAGTTTAGAAGCCTATCATCAGCCCTTCACATAGTCTTTCTCTTGATGTAACCATCAGTTGTCCCCAGTTAGCAGGTCTGACCATGCCCCTTGACCCACCCATCTGGCAGGCATCCATGATCTAATCATCCATTTAATAATATACCTATCCACTAATTCATTTAGCCATTAAATATAAACTAATTGTTTATATTAGTGCTTTGCATGGAGACCATTTGATAATAGATACTTAACTCGCATTTCAGTGCACTGAATCCCTTAACATGTTTTTTTTAATTTTAATTTAATTTTTTTTTAATTTTAGGCATCACTGCCCTCTGGTGGTGGGAGTAGGAGACCCAGCCTTTGCTCTTGTGGAGCTGGAATTGAACCTCCATTCCAGTGGACCGTGGTCCTGCGCACAACCACTACGCCACTTGGGCTCAGCCCCTTAACATGGTTTTTATACCTAATTTTGTAATATTCACCAAATGTCTGGGTGGTTCTATGCAAATTTAAATTGCTTATGGTCTGCCAATGGAACTGAAAAACTTACCTTATTGGTATTATGCATAAGGTCCATGGCATCTTTGTAAGGATGCAATCATGCAAACAGGTTGTATGGAACCCTAATGAAGATACTGTTCCGTTTTACCATTCTACTAAACTTAAAACGAGCCATTCCAGAGGTTGAATTCTCACGACAACGAAGCAAAAGAACCAAGAGTAGACTGTGTGCTTTGGATTCTCTGCTGGGAACCTCTGGGGTCCAAGAGACAGCATTGTGACCCCAGAGTTAGAGGACAGGAACAGTGGCACAAAAATGACAGCAGAAGCAACGGGAAAATAGATCAGCACAGGCTGGCTGCCTATGAAGATGCTCTCTTAAGCAGGAGGCAGACTAGCAAAGTGGGGTGTCTCCCAAAGCCTGATGGATTTAGATAGCTGACCCACAAAGCAAGAATAAAACATCTCTAGGCCAGGGTTTGCTGGCAGAATACGGTGCCTCCGAGGATTTAACAACAGAGCATCAAGCCAATGCTTTGTGTGATTGCAATTTGAGGCTTGATGGTGTTTTTTGTTTGTTTGTTTTGTTTTTCTCTTGAGTTCTTTCAATATAAGATTTGCTGAACATGCTCTTCTCTTTGGTTTTTCTAGCTCTAGGTCTCTGTCCATTTCTTTATAATACTTCTTCTCAAGTCATCTTTTGAAACTTTCTGTTCAGATTTTTAATTTCATTTTTGCTCCCATGTGCTTTAGTTTCTTTATAGTCATGAGCAACTTACAAACCCTTCTGACACCTATTTTCCCCTCCATCACTTCATTTCTTGTCTTTTTAATGATATTTTGTTGATGTTCTTTTTTTAATTTTTTTCTTTATGTTGATGTTCCCGATGCCATGCACAACTCATCTGGTCTTTGATCATTTGTATTTCATGTATCAAACGTGTTTGTGATAGGTTCTTTGTGCAAACATGTCACTCACTTATAAGAAGATGTGGGTGGAGTGCAGCCTGCCAATCAGGTTCCAGCTTGATGACCCCCTTCAGAGTGCTACTGAGATAAATGGCCCTCTGGAGACCGGCCCCGCCCCCTCTCTCTTCCAGATAGAAGGACAGTGAGCTGTCTGAGCTAGCTGGCCCAGCTCACTGCATATGCTGGGCTACCGGTGGGCCTTGAAGTGTTCTGCTCCACCTGGCTGAAACAACTTGTTGCTGTGCGGTGCTGTTCTATGTCTTCACCTTGCTATGTCTGCTACCTGTGGGCCAACTCCACTTATTTTGCCACCACTCCAGTCAGCCACTTTATATGGCTTCACCATGAGGCTCCATTACGACTTGCTTCAGCACCCTGTGCTACTGACCTCTGCTATGCCTCACCACTTCATCTTTCTACAGTCTGTTTCCTTGTCTTGGGCTAGCGGCCACATGAGTTGGAAAGACCTTCAGGTTATTAATTGACCCATGAAAGTGAGTTAGACTGGGCTCTCTGTACTGCTGTGTGGTATAATTCGCTGTTTCCTTTTTGCTATATAAACTACCTATCTATCATCTATCTATCTATCTATCTATCTATCTATCTATCTATCTATCTATCATCATCATCATCATCCTAAGTGTCCTGGTTTTGCTTCTCTAGTGAACACAGCCTCAGACACTATTCTTGAGATAGTCTGCTGTATTATCAGATGCTTACATTTTTTCCTATTATTTTTTAGTTGTATCATATCAACAAATGAAGATCCCCAAAGCTAGTCATTCTGAGACTGGAAATCCCGCTGAAATCCACTCACTGCGGACGATCCTGTTGATCCTGGAAATATTAGTAGCATAGCTTTCAGCATCATAGCAACATGCAAGCTATATCCTATGACAAATTAAGAGACAGGCGATAAAGGATACCCTGTATTGAATTATATGGCACATATGTTCATAATGTCAAGGTAGTATAAATAAATAAGATTTACTGAATATTTTTTAATGTTCTTGGTGCCATACTCAACTTTTTACACAGTTCCTTTTATTTAAACTTCACATAACTCCTTCAAGATAGTGGTTATCATTTTTCTCATTTTAAATATGAAAGAATTTTCTCTCCATCACCTATCCATGAGTGCAAGTCAAAAAGTTGTTTTGATCCACACAGTCAAATGCTTTTGGATAGTCAATGAAACACACCAAAAAATATCTTTCTTATATTTTCTGCTTTCAACCAAGATCCATCTACTTGGGCAATAATATCTTTTGTGCATCATAATAAAGTGTGGGTAATATTGAGAAGAATGGGAATTACAGAACACTTCTTTGGGTTCATGCAGGATCTGTCAATGAGGCAAGAGTCAGTTCTTCAAATAGAACAAAGGTATACTGAGTGGTGAAACTTAGATGTGAGTCAGGGTTATATTATTTCATCATACTTAGTTAATCTGTGTGCTGAGCAAATAAACTAAGACACTGGACTATATGAAGAAGAACAAAGACGGAGAGCCTTCTGAAGGTATAGAAAGCCCAAATCCTCACAACTGGAATAATAGACAACATCACAATAAGTGAGAAAGGTATTGAAGTTGTTAATCATTTCATCTTGCTTAAATCTACTATCAGTGTTCATGGGAAAAACTGTCAAGAAGTCAAATGAGGTGTTGCATTGACAGCAGCGCATATTTGTAAAGTGTTAGAGAGAAGAATGATACTTTGAGGACTAAGGTGCACCTGACCTTTACTGTGATATTTTCAATGGCCTTGTGTGCATGGGATAGTTGGACATTGAGTAAGGAAGACTGAAAAAGAATAGATACACTTTAATTATGGAACTGGTGAGGTTCCGTGAGAGTAGCACAGAATTCCAAAAGAACAAACAGATCTGTCTTAGAAAAAGTACAGCCAGAATGCTTCTTACAAGTGAGGATGTTGTGATTTCCATTCATATACTTTAGACTTCTTACCACGGGTGATATGCTGATGATTATATAACCCTTTTAATGTGAGTGAACTATTGAATTGTATAATGTATTGATTATAGCTCAATAAAACTAATATAAATAAAAAGAAATAATAAATAGTCATGAGAAAAATTAGTTCCTGATGAGATGTTGGAGAAGTATAACTTCACCACTGATTGGTCAAAAGCCTAACCAAAGAAGGGATAAAGGATAGCTTTCCCCAGAGGCTTTGTCAGCTTAGAGAAGCCACTGTTCTTGAAATCATTCTAAAACACCTCCCATCTGACTCTGAAATACTCAGTGAGTAGGTCTGGGGCAGATTAGCAACGACATAGTGATGAGGGGTTGTACTTCTTTATGTCAGGCTTCAGTCTCATTCAGAGGAACAATGCTTTATGAGGAAGCTGGTGCTGCCTGGATTTGGGTTTACAGAACATTGAAGTCCCAAAGTCTACCATTCAGCTCAAAACTGATTGCTTCACCCAACTCCTCCATCCTTCAGATTGGGCCCAATGTCTCCAAAAACAAACAAACCAAAAAAAAAAAAGAAAGGAAAGAAAGAAAACAAGGACTTTGTGTCTCCAGGGCATTGTGCTTTGTGAACTTCTACAAAAATGCAACACATTACTCAATTAGTACACAGTATCCATCAAATTATGGATCCTCACATTCTTTACAAGGACAACTAGACATAACTGAGTGTTTATTACAACAAGTGAACACAATGTTTTCTTAATAATATCTCGTTTCTGAGAGCAAGATGGCCATAATCACATAACCTAAAAGATAAATTATTTTAGTTTGGATGTCCCCAGAAGCAACTCAAAGATGAAGATTCAAGTGTATAATTTGTCCAGAAGGTGTCAGAAACCCCAAAAGAGGAATGGAAAAGTAGGAAAGGGGGAAAAAATATTGGCCAGCAGAAAGTATGTTATCAGGTCAGCTACTACTGAACCTATATCTCAACCTATGCACAAAAAATGAACTCAAGATAATTTAAAGACCTAAATGTAAACCCTAAAGCTGTAAAGGGCCCTTTTGCAGAGGATACACGTACTATCAAATGTAATAAAGAAAATACATAAGACAAAATAGATGACTGGGATCTACTAGAAATAATACCTTTATGCATATTTAAAGATTTCATCAAAAGAGTAAAAAGAGAGTGTATAGACTGGGAAAATATCTTTAGGTCCACCAGCAGGGTATGACTGTTATAATTTCTCCAGCAATTGCTATTTTCTTTATTTGTTTTTTTTAATTGGGATGTCATTATTGGTGTAAGGTATAAGGAGACATGATATTGTTATTTTAATTTACATCATCTGGAAGACTAGTGACTAGCATAATATTTCATGTGCTTTTTAGTCACTTGAATGCAATTATTTGTGACCAAGTTGTTCATGTCATTTTCCATTTTTAAGTTCAATTATTTATGTATTATTAAGGGTCAGCAGTATTCTATAAGTATGAGAGACAAGGGACTAATCTCTAAAGACAGAAAAAGAAAATAGTCTTAGTCATACCCTGCTGGTAGGCCTATAAAGATGTACAAATATGGAAAGTAAAACAGTACTACCTAAAACAATTGAAAATGTAAATCCCACTGTTGTTGTTAGATCCCATTGAGTCAGTTCCAACCCTATCCACAACAAAACCAAACAGTGTACAGTCCTGTGCCATCTTCACAATTATTCCCATACCTGAGCCAGGAGAAATTGCAGCCAACCCAGCAATAACTCTGCTGGGTATATACTATTAAGAAGTAAGAGCCATAACAAAAAAAGATGTATGCACTCCCACATTCATAGCAGCACTGTTTACAATAGCAAAAAGAAAAACCTAAAATGAAGCCCATTAATAGAAGATGGCTAAAGAAACTTTGGCTCATGTACACAGTGGAATACTATGCCATCATTTAAAAACATTAATGAAACTATGAAGTTCCTCACAACATGTGCTTGACGTTAGTCAATCAAAGAAGGACAAATAGTGGATGAAGCATGAACACCAAGACAAAGACCTGTATTTATTTCTAAGTTCATGTAATCATTTAATTTTACCTCCCCCTCCCCCACCCCCAAGGTGTCGTTCTGTGTCTGTTTAATGCTTTTGATTCATTCATGACTCCCTTGTTTGTACATCTTAAACACCACTTTTTTTTCTGCCTGGTCTGACCCCTACACAGCTGGGCGAAACACAAAGGGAAAGCAACTGAGCAGCAAGGGGAGCAAAGCAGTGAAGACCCTGATGAATCATGAAAATAGACTTCTGTGGCAGTCATGTACTTAAGTTAGTTTCATGATTGAGATGTAGGGGTGTTGTCTGGCCTGTTAATCTGGAGATAGCCATTGAGTAGCCAATGAGGTCTCTGTGTGGGCATGGCTTTCTCCTGATACGTCTGGGAAGTCTCGTGATATTTCCCTGGTGAAGATGAGACTCTGTCTCCCCAGTTGTTGAGAGTTAGTCTCAGAGATGATGAATCACGGACAAGACAAGATGGCAGCATCCGAGAAGCTGGAGGAGCCAGTGGAGAGACCACACGGCTTTGCCCTGATGGAGCAAGACCTCTGAAGCTGGGGCAGCCACATAGAGACCTCTCCCAGCGATGAGTTGCTTCTGCCACCACTGGATGATGTTGATGGACCCTGTGCCCTGGAAGTGAGGAGCCATGGGGAGCCCCCTGCCAGCGCTGGGATTCTGCACCCACTGACCTGTGACTTCGTGAGTCAGAAGGAGACTCTATAGACTGATTTCAGGCATATGGGTTAATATCGGACTTATGACTTTGAACTGGACTGAGCTGGGATATTTTCTGAATGTCCTGTTTCTCTTGTATCCATTTTCCTTATATCCATATGCGTGTCAATGAAATTTGTTTCTCTAGTCTACTCGGACTAACACAACTTCAGACTCAGAGGGCAGGGCTTAGTATCTCAGCAGACTCAATCAGAAAGCATACATCAGGGTCAACAGACAATTGAGGTGATTTTCTTCTTTCAAGTCTATCTATATAATATAAGCAAGATAAATAATCTGGAGGAGAAAGCAACAGGACTGGTGGTCCACAGGGAGAGGAAAAAGGGCCAGTGCGGGCTGATCCCTGGTGGCGTAGTGGTTGTGCGCGGGACTGCGGCCCACTGGGACGGAGGTTCAATTCCAGCAGTGGGGCTGGGCCTCCTACTCCCACCACCGAGAGCAGTGATGCCCCCCCCCCAAAAAAAAAGATATAAAAGGGCCAGTGTGGGATGAGGAGTTGGACGCCAACAAACCTAGGGCAAGGGAACAACAAGAGATCTAAAACTGATGGCAAGAAGGGTGTAGTTATATGCCTGATGGGGTTTGATCAAGTGCCATAAAGCCAGGGGGATTTATTGAGAGCCAAAAGCAGGTCAAACACAGTAGTGGAACAGGAGGATGGAAAAAGGAAATACATGGAGTACTTCTCAACCTGTGAGTCATGACCCCTTTGGGGGTTGAATGACCCTTTCACAGTGGCTGCCCAATTCATAACAGTAGCAAAATTGCAGTTATGAAGTAGCAACGAAAATAATTTTATGGTCAAGGGGGACACGACTGCATGAGGGACTGTATTAAAGGGTCATGGCATTAGGAAGGTTGAGAACCACTGAAAGAGAGGAAAGAACTAGGAGGAAAAAAAACTGAGCCCCAGTAGCATAGTGGTTGTGCGCAGGACTGTGGCCCACTGGGTTGGAGGGTCAAATCCAGCAGCAAGGCTGGGCCTCCTACTCCCACCACCAGAGGGCAGTGATGCCAAAAGAAAAAAAATAAATAAAAACCCATTTACAGTGGAGTAAATATAGGCATGTATATATGTAAATATATTAATATATAATGATAGGGTTATAGGTCTGTGTACATAAAATTATGTTAAGTATCAAGGTATCAGGCAGACATTGGGCCTCTATTCAAGTCCTCCCTCAATGCAAGAAAACTTTGTTCTTATAATCTGGCATTCTTTGATGCTCACCTTCCCAACATGAGCACTGAAGTCAATATGGGTACCTAAGCAAATGTGCTGAAGAAAGGTAATGGTACCCTAGTATTAGACAATATAGCACCTGGAGTCTTAGAGGCTTGAAGTTAAACAAGTTGCCTTCTGGCAAAGAAGCCACAAAGCCCAAAAGGCACACCAGCCTGTGTGATTATGAGGTGTCCATAGTGTTAATGTGTCAAATATTAGGCTTCAGAAGCTCTGAAAAAATAATATTGATGTAAATGAAGGGGGTTGGAGTGAAGATCCAAAACCCATCTGTAGACAATTGGATATGCCCTCACACAAGGGTCACAAGGAAGAGACAAGCCAGCAAAGGTGCAGTACAGCACCAGTGCAACACACACCAAATGAAACACACATTTCTCTAGTTCTTTAATGTTTCTCTCCTCCACTATCCTGACTCTGGTTCTACCTTACAATCAGGCTAGACAGGAACACATACATTGATACACATAAGAGCTCTTGACACATGGAATCCAGGACAGATAAACCCCTCGGGAAAAGTATTGGGAGTAACAATATGAGGGTAGGTGGAAGGTGAGAGGAGAAGGGATGAAAAGGGGAAACCAATCACAATGATCAATATATAGCACCCCTCTGGGGGGGGGGATGAATAACAGAAATATGAGTTAAGGGAGACAGTGGATGGTATAAGATACAAAAATAATAATTTATCAAGGGGAGGGGGGAGGGAAAAGAAGAGGATCTAATACCAAGGGCTCAAGTAGAAAGAAAATGTTTTGAGAAGGATGATGGTAACATATGTACAAATGTTCTCACTACAATTGATTGTGGCCTTTTATAAGAGCTGCTGATAGTGTGTTTCTCCATTGTGTCTTCCCCCAGATATTATCAATTTGATTTCAGTGTGTCCATTTTGGGAAGCCCCTGGGTTGTTGTTAATGGTATTTGATATATTCAAGTCATTGATTTTGCAGAATTCAGTCACATAATCCCCAATTTCTTCAACATGAGTCAAGACAAAGTTGTGTGAATAGAACAAAGGCATATTGTGTGGCTTAAACTCAAGAAAGGTAGGTTACATCCTCTCACCATACTTGTTCAATGTTGAGCAAGTCATTAGGACAGCTGAATTATATGAAGAAGAATGTTGCATTAAATCTGAAGGAAGGTGTATTAACAACCTGCTATATGCACATAACACAACCTTATTTACTTAAAGTGAAGAGGACTTGAAGGATTTGCTGATAGTGATCAAGGATTGCAGCTGTCAGTGTGAAAAGCCACTCAATGTAAAGAAGACCCAAATACAACTGGACCAATAGGTTACATCATGATAAATGGTGAAATGGTTGAAGTTGTCAAGGATTAAGTCTTGCTTGGATCCACAAACAATGCTCACGGAAGCAGCTGTCAAGAGATCAAAAGATAAAGTGTTTTGGGTAAATCTGCCACACAGACTATTTTAGAGTACTGCAAAAGAGGCTGTAACCTTGAGGAATAATATTTGACCAAAACCATGGCATTCTCTTTGCTTCATATCAGAGTGAAAACAGGAGATTGAATAAGGAAGACCATGGAAAGATAGATGCATTTGAATTGAAGTGCTGGAGGAGCATGTTGAAAGTAACATGGTCTGATAAAAGGATAGACTGATCTTTGTTAGAAGAAGGAAGGTCATAGTGTTCTTTAGAGGCAAGGATGGCAAGGCTTCATCTGATATCTTTCGACGTTATCAGCAGCTCTTGGAGAAGAACATTATGTTGTTGTTTTTGGCATCACTTCCTTCTGGTACTTGTGGGAGCTACCCAGCCATGCTGCTGCTGGATTTGAACCGCCTAGCCAGTAGGCCGCAGTCCCGCACTCAACCACTACGCCACCGGGGCTCAGCCGACATCATGCTTGATAAGTAGAAGGAGCGCAAAAAAGAGACCGACCCTGGACTAGATGACTTGACACCGTGACTGCATCAATGGACTCAGACATAACAGAAGCGTGAGGACGGCGCAGGACTGGGCAGTGTTTCATTCTGTAGTACAGAGCATTGCTTTGGGTTGGTGCTGACTTAATGAAACCTAGTGACAACAAAAACAACAAAAATAGCAAATACGAGAATGAAGAAGAATTCTAAGATCCACTGTAATAATAATTCTATAGCTCTTCTTAATATATTTAAATTATTAAATTGTACAGTAGGTGAATTCTATTCCAATAAAACTTTTAAAATCATTTTTGTGGAAAACTTCTACTTCGTTATCTAGGACCCATTACATAGTCGGAGGAGACCCAATGGCACACAACAGCCAGCACCATATTTATTGATAGCAGAGATTCGTGCTGAGCCCACCATATTAAACTGATTTGGATTTAACTGAAATATGCCTTTTTATAAAGGTGATTATAAGGACAAAAGAAAGGAGCAGGAACTGTCAACGATGTTATTATTAGATCTTTTACTTGAAAGTTATTGCACATAAATTCATATGCATGTAAACAGAGATGCATGGACAAGAATATTAAGGGTTACTTTGTTTGCAACAAACATTACAAAATAGAAACCTCCCCAACCTCCCACGAATCAGGAAATGACAGTGAAATCCTGCAAGTATTACAAATATTGATAAAGACCTCAAAGATGCAATCAGATAAACCTTGTGATAGAAGGGTATGTAACTGATTACTATTTCTGTAAAAATGGGTATTATATGACATAAATGCACATATTAATAACATAAATATTAGATGCATATAAAAAGGCCACAGAGGAATCATATAAAAATATCCCAGGGATCATTTCTGGGCAAGAGCTAAAAAGTAGTAAGAAGTTGCCTGTTTCTATGTATTGTTTGAATTATTTACTAAAAACATATGTTTTATGTTTATGTACTTTAAAAACGAATGACAGCTGTCATCTTTTAATTAATACAGAAGACTATTTTTCAAAGCCCTCAAAGAATCTGGAGGACAAAACAATGGAAACTATGATTCCAGGAGGTCATGGGAGACGGGGAGGCAGGGGAAAGAAAGTGTATGTTAACAAACCCAGGGAAAAGCGAATAGCAAGTGATCCAAAATCGATTGCAAGGACAGTCTGGTAGGGATAAATCAAGGGCAATGTAACCGAGATGAATTACTGAAACCCAAATGAAGACTGAATGTGATAGTGGGACAAGAAGAAAGTAAAGTAAGAAAGTAAAGAAAAGTAAAGAAAGTAAGAAAAGTAAAAGAAAGTAAGAAAGTAAAGAAGAAAGTAAAAGAAAAGAGGAAAGAACTAGGTGACAAAGGGTATTTATAGAGGTCTAAATACAGGCACGTAGATATGCATATACATTTTTATATGATGATGGCAAAGAGTTCTATATGTGTATACTTATAGGTCTAGTATTATGATAGCAGATGGACATTGGATCTTTACTCAGGTACTCCCTCAGTGCAAGAACATTTTTTATATTAAACTGACATTTCATGATGCTCACCTTCCTGACACAATCACTGAAGACAAAGAGGGTACATAAGCAAATGTGGTGAAGACAATTGAGGGTGCATAGTTATCAAAAGATATAGCATCTGGGGTCTTAAAAGTTTGAAGATAAACAATCAGCCATCTAGCTGAGAAGCAACAAAGCCCACATGGAAGAAGCACACCAGCCTCTGTGATCAAGTATCACTTGATCAGGTATCAAGTATCAAAGAACAAATAATCATATCATTGTGAGTGAGGGAGAGTGCAGAGTAGAGACCCCAAGCCCATCTGCAGACAACTGGGCTTCCCTTACTGAAGGGTCACTGAGAGGAGACAAGCCAGTCAGGATGTAGTATAACAATGATGAAACTTACAACTTTCTTCTAGTTCTCTAATGCTTCCTCCTCCTCCACCACTCCACCACCACCCTCAACTATTCAACCTTATAAATTCAGCTAGACCAGAGGATATACATTGGTACAACTAAGAGCTGGAAACACAGGGAACTCAGGACAGATAAACCCTTCAGGACCAATACTGAGAGTAAAGATACCAGGAGGATAAGGAGAAGGTGGGGAAGAAAGGAGGATATGATCACAATTATCAACATATAACCCCCTCCTTGGGGGATAGACAACAGAAGAGTAGGTGAAGGGAGACATTGGGCAGTGTAAGACAATGAAAAAAATATATAAATTATCAAGGAGGAGGGAGCAAGTGAGGGGGGAAAAAATGAGGATCCAATACCAAGGGCTCAAGCAGAAAGAAAATGTTTTATGAATGATAATGGCAACAAATGTGCTTGACATACAATGGATGGATGAATGGATTGTGATAAAAGTTATACAAGCCCCCAATAAAATGATTTTTTTAAAGCCATCAAAGCAGAAAGAACAACCAGGATTTCATAGTTGTGTTGGCCACTGAGTGAACATGCCTCAAGTTCTCTGATGACCTTGTTACAATAAAGCCTTAAGTAAAGACTGTCCATACACTCTTCACATCTTTAGAAAATATTGATGGAATTTCTATGTGAAAGATAGCAAATTATGTACTAATATCTGGAAAAGGGAAGGATTTTTTCATATTGAATGGATGAATGTTAAGCTGCATATAAATTTACTTTTGCTAACCAGTATTTGCCAGGCAATTCCAGGTAAGTAAGAGGCTACTGTGTGGACCATTCCGTCAAGCTTTTCAGAAGGTTGCAGACCATATTCACAGATCTTTGGTAAAGGTTTTAAATTTTGCTCTGGGTTGGGGGTGAGGCATGTACCTGTGTCCTTTTTTATTTCTATGTTGCAAATAGTCCCCATCCACCCATCTGTCCATTTATCATGCTATGGTCACTTTCATGTTGCTAAAATTCTGGATATTTTCCCACTGATATTTCCATGACCCACAGTGGACAGGCTTTAGCAAAGACTAAGACAGACTAAAAAGAAATGCCTGGAGATAGACTTCTAAAAATTAGTCAATGAAAACTCCATGGATCCCAATAGAATTATGTCCACTATAGTGCTGGAAGATGAGTCTCCTAGATTGAAGAGAAGTCAAGTTTCATAGTGGCTGCCAGAATACATCCCAGCATGTCAATTGTAAAGGTTGTATGGGGCCACATCTAAGGGGTCACCAAGAGATAGTCGCCATCTGATGTCAACCAACAGCAACAATTCCCATGATAACTGGTTTCAAGTGACAATATAGTGTCACTGAGCACAGAGTTGGAAAGACATCATCATTCTGTAGCACTTCCTCCAAGCAGACCTCAAAGCTATGTACCACATCAACCTACAACACTAGTAAAATGGCTTGAAAGAGCAAAGACATAAATTTTGAATACAATTACCTCTGTGTTCACTGTAATTCATAAAAAATCCATTTAATTGTAGGTCCATACTCTGTATACTTTAATAGTGCTTATACTTACAAAACGTAAATTAGCAAAAGTCCTGACAGGGGAGCAGGCATCTCCTCGAGTTGGTATGAGCCAACTCAACACACCACTGACTGAAGGAGTTCACAGATTTCTATCTGGAACATTTCCACAGAGGATACTTTAAAGAAGGGGCCAAGCCGATGCTAATCAGAATTATATAAAACACCATGTTTGGCTCTTGAAACATAAACAGACAGATTGTGTTTTCGCAGCAGCCTAACGAAAGTTTTGATCTGGAGCAATGCTCCCTAATTCCCTCAAGCAACTTGTCTGAACAGGAAAGCTGGGGAAGAACATAATTTACCTTTTAGTGGCAAAAAGGCTTGGTGTTAGAAAAAACTCATACTCTGTCCAATGCTCACAGGTTGACCTCAAAATTCCAGCAGAGCTGGGATAGGCTCTACCCAGCAGGCAAAGGTCATTGGTGGTCTTTCTGTTTATTTTTTCTGCTTTGTTAATTTTTAAACATTTTATTTTGGTGAAGATTGATCTTTTTTTCAATGCATTAATTTTTTTTTCTTTTGTTCAGTTTTTTCCTAGGATGAGATGCCTCTGTGAAACCCTAAAACCATCTTTCTAGCAAATATTATGCTGGACAATTTTTTTTGATTCTATAATCACTCTATGTATTTAGTTTTTCTGTTATATTTAACAGGAGCTATATTCTCGGGTACATAAAAGGGAAGAGGTTTATAAGACAACTGAACAGCATTGTATTCTGCTTCTTCCTTTTCAAAGAGAGGGGAAGAATCTGCTGAACCACCAAAGGGTCATTTTACTTGGAGTTACAGAAGAATCCCCATGCCTCATTGCTATAGAGTTAAAACATAACTGATTGCAAATGGGGAGAAAGGGCAGGAATGGGAAAGAGTGAGACCCCAGTACCTGGGGCATTCTCAGTGCCAACTTTACTGCAAAAGTGAGATTGATAAATCCTAATGAAATCATAGCCACGGTCCTAGTGGGGGGTGGTTCAGCTCATTTGTTTTTCCACCCCCTAAAAGAAACATAACGCAAGTCAGGCATGAAGAGACCTGAAGAATTTGACTCTTCCATCCTGCTGCTAGCCAGATTCCTCGTGATTTGGGTTGAGCATGGAGGAGGCTTGGTGTGGGGGTGGGAAGGGAGGCTTTGGAAAGGAAAAGAGCCGCTGGGCTGGCCGGCTCAGCGCAGTCTTTCATGAATAAACACTTTAATTGGGGACATCATGGATAATGGAGCTGACTCCTTTCACTGGAGGCTGGATCGTGATTTTCTAATTGGATCTTCCTGGGGTGGTGAAGGCATCCTTACTAGCCCTCGGTGATTGCTAGTTAATGGGGGTCTTAGGGGCTCCCATTCTAGACTGATAAAGCAACCACATAGAAGAGAAGACTGTGCTGCCGGCCCTGGGGTGGCATCTGAAAGCTCCCTGGGGAACCAGATCAAAACTGATCCAGCGTTGGCTCTGTGAGTCAGACAAGCCGGTGCTTGAAGCAAAAAAGGAAACCGATGACCCAGTGGTTAGCATTCAGCTACTAACCAGAACGTTGACTGTTTGAACCTAGCACCTTCTCTAGGTGTCAGTCTGCTTCCACAAAGTGCCCCCCCGAAAACATCCAAACTCACTGCCAGTGAGTTGATTCTGACTCATAGAGACTGACTATAGGACGAGGTAGAACTGCCCCTGTAATTATGAAATTAGAAAACTTTATCTTGTTCCCTTGTAGAGGCTGGCAGTTTTGAATTGCTACCCTTGTAGTAAGCAGTCAGATGAGTAACCAAAATCCTCCACGAAGATCACAGCCTCAGAAACCCAATGGGGCAGTTTTCCTTTGTTCTATGGATGGCCACAATCAGTTCAGTGTTTTGCTTGGTTTGTCCTCCCCGATAATCGAAAGGTTGGCAGTTCAATTCTGTCTAGCTACACCAGCAAAGAAAAGATGTGACAATCTGTTCCTGCAAAGATTATAAGCAAACAGTCCTTTGGGGGCATTGTTCTGAATCACCACAGTGATAGGAGTCAGACAGAATAATCAACTTGACAGGACCTGACATCAATGCTCCTATTCCAGCCTCCATGTTGAAGCTCCCATCTTTCCGTTGTCAGTCACAAGGGTAATTTCAAAGCAGGAGAACCCCTCAAATATGGTCTTCCTGACTTCCAGACACCTAGCACCGATCCTTCTGTATAGTGTCATTTGATTTGGGAGATAATATGCCCTGCCTGCCAATATGCTGTCCACTTATCAAGGACTCATTCCTTTGCCTCATCTAGAAAAAAAAAAAAAACTGTGAAATCCAGATTCCTCAAGCCACAGAGAATTAGAGCTTGCTTTTGTTGCCAAGAGCCAATTAATCTGTTACTTCCAGCACCCCAAGCTTGTATTGCAGCACTGTTCAAAGAAGGTTGTGGTGAGCGCTTCCAACCTAGAGACACAGTGGCACCCACAGGGAGACCCAAAAACGAAGAAGGAGCTCGGAGAGTGAAGGCAGGCGGAAGCTTCAGAAGGGAGCTAAGGTACAGCTTTCTGTTTGAGTTTATGACCAATATCGAGTTTGTGGGCTACGCTACCAGGGTCATTCTGGGGACCATGGTAAAGAAGAGTTGAAAAAAAGCAAACCAAGACAAAACAGGAGAGAAGAGGTGCGTGATCAGTCTTTCTATGCCCCAAATCAAAAGCCAACCAGAACTGCCATCGAGCTGAATTCAATTCACAGCGATCCCATAGGGCAGAAAAGATTTGCTCCCTCCAGTTTCCAGAGTGGTAAGTCTGTATGAGAACAGACAACCTCATTTTTTCTTCTGTTTTTTTTTTTTTAACCAAAAGCTAACTAAACTTCGTCCACCCACCCAAAATAAAAGTCCTTATAAACCAAACACCAAAACCAAGATCATACTTTATTCCACAGGAATATTCCATTTTTCTTCCTTCAAGAAGGAAATACTTCTTTGTAGGTATAATTTACAGATAATTCAAGGTTTGTATGCTTTCTAAAAATCCCAGACAACACAATGGTTGAACACTTGGCTAGTTGTGTGTTACACTGGGTAGACTAGAGAAACAAATCCATCAAAACTCCTATGTGTAAAAGAGAGAGTTTTATATAAAGGATAATTGTACATTAAGAACGCATGCCAACACATTCCAGTCAAAGCACATAAGCCCGATATTAGCCCGTATATCCAATGTCAATCTATAAAGTCCTTTCCGACTCATGAAATACAGGCAATGATACTGAAAACAGGATAATCACAGACCAGTGGGTAAGAAGTCTTGTGAATTCAGTGGTGGTGTAAGCATCATCAGGATAGGTCCTTTTGGCTTCTTCAACTCAACACATTAGCATAGTTGCATTTGTCTTGTCAGCTACCATATCTCCCAAGGAATAAACACAGAGAGAGAAGTCTCTTCCAGCTTCAAGGAGGAAATACCAGAGTTCCCAGAATTCTCAGAAGGCACACCCACACAGAAGTCTCATTGGATATATCTTGATTGACAGGCCAGACTCCATCCCTTCATTTTCAATCCTCTCAAATTGACACCAGATTATGTAACAACACAAACTGCTAACTGGAAGTTTGGTGTATGATATTTGGATTATAATCCAGGAGCTTCTCTAAAGGAGAACAGGCAAATTGATCTGTTTCCACAAAGACAATAGCTGTTAAATTCTGTGGAGCCATTCTACTCTGTCTTATAAAGTCACTCAGAGCCAGAATCAAATTAAAAACTCAAATTAAAAACAAGCATGGTTAATGCCATATCAACTAACAATAGTTATGAGTCTCTTCTGGCTTAGGCACATATCAGACAATAGTCTGGCTCAGATGAGCTCATCATTTTTTTCATAGGAGACTGGAGTCTAGCTCTAACACAGCTCCCTGTAGTGATAAATTGTTATCTCATTTGGCTTTGGCTACCCAGAGTAAACTGCAGCTGGCAATGATGGAAGAAAGCTCTATCACATATAAAGCTGCTCATTCCCAAAATAGTGACCATGTGTAGAAAATTAGAGCTGATATTATTAAATCAATTTGCATAACCTGCATAATAATGTCTACTGTTCGTTGTACTTTTTAATGTACCCAATATTGTCCTAAGTCCCTCTAGCAGCTCTCTGTGGAGGCTTGGTTGCCTAGTGGTGTATGAATTGAGATGTTAATAACAAGGTGAGCAGTTTGAACCCACCAGTAACTCTGTGGGAGGAAGATGAAGCTTTCTACTCCTGTAAAGAGTCTCTGCAGTCTCAGAGACCCACAGAGGCAGTTCTATGCTGCCCCACAGTGTCACCATGAATCAGAATTGACTTGGTGGCAGTGAGTTGGTTTGAGTGAGTAGCTCTCTGTAGAGGATCTTCTGAAAAGAGGAAGACACTCAAGGGTATGGAGAGACACAGTAGCAGTAACCACAGCCACAGAGAGAACAACAGCTGTGAGGGCGGTGCAGCAAGGACCTGGCAGAATTTCATTCTTTTGGACATTGGGCTACTATGGGTCAGAACTGACTCAATGGAACTTCACAAAAACAATCAGAGCAGCTCCCTGGGTAGTGCAGACAATTTGCACTTGGCCACTAACAAAAAAAGGTTGGTGGTTTGAAAATACGCCATACCTCCCTGAAAGAAAGGCTTGGCGATGCATTTCTGTTGGGTTTGGGCCATTGAAAACGTTATGGCGTTCATTTCACTCTGACCCTCATGGAGTTTCCATCAGTTAGAGTTGTTGACAATGAGTGGTTTACTAGCTCATTTGATTATCTCAAAAGGCAAATGAAGTAAATACTAGAATTATCTTCACTTTACAGATGGGAAAATGGAATCTTTAAACTGTCCAATACTCATATCCTGAGTAACAGCAGGTGGATCTAGAATGTGGACCCAAGTTCTTTATAAGCCCAAAGGCCTTGATCTTTCCTGGAATTTTATTAGGTTCATTATTTCTGTATGGAAAACAATGAACCAGATAGGTGACTGCCTGAACTCACTATGTAGAAAAGCAACCAACCTGATTATACTTTGTGAAAATGATAAGACTATATTCTGAATTATGTGACACTGAACAGGAAGGGAAACTTTTTTCTGCTTATTGATGGCCTCTAAGACGTATACTTAGCTCTTCTAGATGCTGTGATAACTGGTCACTTTGCAGAAACCAGAGATAACATTTTTATCAACAAAGAAAGCTTTCCATTGACCCTGAGCAAATTGCTGAAGCTCTCAAGTACGATTTTCACACCACATAAAAATAACCTATAGGGAGTAAATATCTTGTAAGCTTTCTGTAAGCTCCACATAGATGGACCAAGACTTCTATATGCGTTACCCAAAAGAATTGTATCTCCCTTGCACTACTTAAGAACATCAGTTATAAAATTTTAACATTCTCTTTTTTTCCTTTCTGTTCCCTTGCTCTTCCGCTCCTGGTACTTGTCTTGCTTCCTTAAGCTATCTGTCTCCTGGCATCTTTGATACAGCTCCATCTGGCTCATTTGTTATTCATGAATTAACATGTGTTTTGCATGCATTCGCCTTTTAACAACTGCTCCAAAGTACACCATACTGCAGAAACAAGGGTCTCTATGTTTGATCATGCATATCGTCAATCAAAAATGTTTGAACACACCTTCTAATATAGGAGGTTCTGCTTATACTTTTAAAAAGCAAAGACTTCACTTTCAAGACTAGCATGTGTCTGACCTGGGCCACGGTATTTTCACCTTAGTATTTTCAATCACCTAATATGCATTTGAAGGAGCTCTGGTGATGTTGCTAAGTAAACATTGGACTGCTAACCACACAGTCCATCCCCCCACCCCCCATGCAGCTATTCTTTGGGAGAAAGATCCCTTTAAGATTTACAGTCATTAAGATTCACAGCTTCAGAATGCCTATATAAGGATACTATGAGTCAGAATCCACTCCATGGTAGTGAGTAATATGCGTGTGAACAAGGCACAACGAACAAGGAAGATCAAACAAGAATGGATGCATGTGAATTATGGTATGGATGAAGAATATTGAACAACAGGGAATGCCAGAAGAACCAGGAAAATTTGGGAAGAATTATAGCCAAAATGCTTCTTGGAAGTGAAAGTGGCATGACTTTGTTTCATGTAATTTGGATATGTTATCAACCAACTCCAAACCCTAGAGAAGGGCATCATAATTGGGAAAGTATAAGGTCAGAGAAAAGCAAAGGGAACCCTAATGAGATGGGTGGACACCGTGGCTGCAGCAGTGGTCTCACAATAATAATGATTGGCACAGGATCGGCCAGTGTTTCTGTTTTACACAGGGCTGCTTTGGGTGCAAACCAATGTGATAGCACCTGACAATACTGATGCATTGTGTGCATGAACAAATCAGCACCAATAACTAATATAACCACAAAAACCAAAACAAAGATCCAAGCATTTTTACATCATCTTCTAGTGGGTCATGTGGACCAGGCCACCCCTTTTTCAAAATCTCCAGCATCCCCGATTGTAGAGAAACTCCATTACTTTGCGTTTAAATGGCAGATGAGTACAACATTGTCACCTAAGATGGTCTGAGACCCGAATTTACAAATATGCAATAAGAGAGTGAGCAAAGGAAGATATGTGTAAGCTCTTGAAGGGAGGCCACACAGTCAGAAATTTATTCAGTTATTACTGACGTTTGATTGGCAACTGAAATGCAGAATGGAATTTTAAACTCTCATGCACTTTCTTTGTTTTCTCAGTTGGTTTTTCGTTTAAAACAATGTTGCTCGCATTCTTTTCTCTAAATTTTACTTATTATGATGCTGCTCTTGCTGAGAATATACATAGGAAAATATACGTCAATTCAATAGTGGCTTCATGTACAATTAATGTAATGACATTGATTGTAGATTTCTTTGAGTTGTGCAATCTTCTCGTGCTGCTCCTTTTCCAAGGCACACCAGCTGGTCTGTATTTCACCAGGAGCAACAGAAGAAGGAGGCAAGACAGGCATGGGAGGATAGGATGGAATTGTCTCCATGAGCAACTGCCTCCTTTGCCAGGAGACAAGAAGAACTGTTTAGTGCTTGACTTCCACTCCCCAACATTTCGATTAGAGAGTCTAGAAGAAATCTGTCCAAAAGGTGGGACATGAAGAATGAAATTTCAATTTTTCATACACTCTAGCCTATTTTGAGCCATGAAACTTGGAGGAACTGATGAAACAGTTACTGTCCTCAACTGAGTTTCAGTAGCAAAAAGTATATGCCTTGAGCATTATGCTCTTTTAAGAAGTTAGAATGCATCAGAGAGGTAACCAAGCCAAGACTCACTGGCATGGAGCCAAGTCCAACTCCCCGGGAACCTGTGGGACAAAGTAGAACTAGAACTTGGAAACTCGAGGGTTCTAAGCCTGTGAGTCTTTATGGAAGGAGAGCGCCTCCTCTTTCTCTGGTGGAGTTGCTGGTAGGACTGAACATGTGACCTCATGACTAGCAGCCCAGTGCCACTAGGGCATCTCATAAAGAAGCACAGAGGGGGAAAGGACCTTGTCTATTTGATGACAATATGGTAGCATCAAAGTGACATGCAAGAAAAGAAAGTGATGTGCAGGAAGAATAGGCGTAATAAAGTTGTCTCCACCAAATGTCTATTATGTGTCATCAAACTATGGCCCATGGGCCACATGTGGCCCATCAAGGACATTTATCAGGCCTGCTGGGTGTTTTTGCCACTGTTGCCTGTCCTGCTTTAGCAGCCCACTCATCCCAGGCTTGCAGAGAATTCGTGCATAGTTTGTTTGTTGTTGTTTTTTTTAACTGTAATCCCTCCAAAGATCTGAGGGACAGTGAACTGCCCCCCTGTTGAAAAAGTTTGAGGACCCCTGGACTTTACACTAAGTGAAAATTAGCTGTCCGTGCCATAATAAAGGGGTTTGGAAGAAGGCACATATTAGAGACCTATGTGGACCATCTAAATTTGGGTGTGTGTAGATTAAAGTCACCTGGGTATGCTCAGACTAATGTCACCTGAGCACGTCCACTAGAAACCAGCAACCCTGCCCTACATGTACCTAAATACAGCCACTAACAATGGCCAGTACATTCAGGGACACCTCCCAAGGGAGAGTAAAAGGGATAGGGAGATCACTCTTCTGCTCCTCCTCCCCTTGCTCCTCCTCCCTTCCCTCTGCTGTCTCTCCCTCTCACATCTCCTATCTCCCTGTGCCCCACCTCTGCTCTCCTGTGGTTCCTTTGCCTCCCCTTTCCAGCATGGTTTTCCACATGATTTTATGTGCATCCCAGAAGGGACCATTTCCATTCTTAAATGTTTGCATGGCCCCCATGTGACCTTGCACACTTCCCACGGATAGCGTGTACTATCTGGGACTGTGTTACTGGAAAGTTCCTTTTTCCTCGTAGAAGTCACTTGAACTAACAAAAGTGCTTCTGCCACACAAATTCTCTCAGCATTAAGAAGCAAGAACTGGGGGAACAATGAAAAAATGGATTCTTTTTAAAAAGCAAAATTACTACAACTGAGCAAAAAAAAAAAAAAAATTTAGTCCAGTAGGGATATTTTTCAGTTCAAAGGACTTATTAGTGGTCTTGGACTTAGTGTGTCACAGCACTAAACATTTAGTCTGTGTAAGGCCTGGATAGCAAACAGTAAATATCGTCTCCCATATCTGATCATCGCAGCAATCTTGTGAAATAGGTGCTAGAATAATCTCTGAAATTTTGCAAATGAGAAACTTGAGGTCTACATAACATCCGTGAGCTGGAACATGGAGGGTGTCAGTGCATTGGTGGTTTGTTCACATTTGATTTTTTTTCTTTCTCATTTTAATTCTGAAAATCATTTTCTTCTGACAATTTTCAGGTTGACTTCCAACACAAGGGACAAGCACAATGTACCATTTTGATTTCCAGGGGTGCTTTAGGCAGAAGGTTGTTCTAGAAGCAGAGGTGATCTGGCACCAACCAACCCAAACTCAGACCAATTGTTGTGCTATTTTTATTTATGGAGATCCATGCATGTAAGAATAGAATTACGCTCCACAGGTTTTCAAGGATATGATATTTGGGAAGCAGTTTCCCAGGCTTTTCTTCTGAGATGCATTCAAGCTGCCTGTCGGTAATTTAAGCAAGTGCACTGTCCCAAGACATCTTGTCTAGCTCTAGGGCCTATATAAGAGAACTCTAAGAACCTGCAGGTATTCTACATTTGGGTTGAAACACACAGCCTTTCTATGCAGGTATCCTCAAACTTTTTAAACAGGGGCCAGTTTATAGTCCCTCAAACCGTTGGAGGGCCAGACTATAGTTGATAAAAAAAAAAAAAACAACTATGAACAAATTCACTGTGAGCCCAGGATGAGTTAGTTGGTAAGCAGGACTTGTAGTAGAGGCAAAAACACCAGCAGGCTGGACACATGTCCTCGGTGGGCAGCATGTGGTCCACGGGCCATAGTTTGAAGACCCGTCCTCCAAGGGAAAGCTCTTTCAGCTTCATTATTGTCTCATTTTCATGTTGACAAGTATTTACTGGGCAGAATGGTGTTAGGAAGTGCCTACTGAACTGTTGGCGGAGTTGGTCTCTTAATCACGCTCACTTCAGTTTCTAAGGACTAGCTCAGATTATTTCCTGATCAAAGTTCGGATGGTGTCTTGTTGAACCCGATACCTTTGAAAACAATTTTTATAATGGGGTTAAAAAAATCATCTCAGGAAAGACAAATAATATTTGAGATCTGTTCCAGAAGAACTGAGATTCATCATACATGGCAAATATTTGTTTAGACAAATTTTAAATTGAGGATCATTTGATTGATAGATAATTGTTTCCAACGTCAACTAAATATGCTCAGCTGTCGCGGCAAATCACAAATTGATGGGCTCTTCACTCTCTCTTTTTTCTTCTCTCTCTAATTCTGAAAATTATTTTCTTCTGACCTGCTTTCAAGGTGATTTCATCACTAAGAGTAAACACGAGATATCATTTTTATTTTCAAGGGTTCCTTATGCAGAAGGCAACAGGGGTCTGTGTTTTAGGGCGGGAGTGGGTAGTTAGAAACACCACATGGAAGAGTTTTCGGTAATGCCGCACGCCACTTCAGGATGTGAAAATCTCCTCTCCTCTACTAAGTCTTTCAGGGTGAAACTCACCAGATGGTAATGGGCTGCCTGATTCTGCCACATGAGGTCGCTATAAGTCAAAATCAACTCTAGTCCACCTAACAACAACTTAGCCGAACCCAAGTTCTGCAGAAGGATGTTCCACAGAGGCTTCCTGGAGTCATGCCTCCTTCCATCTCAGACTGACTGACTGAATGCCACTCAGGTAACAACACTGAAGCTCCAAAAAGAGATGGTTTTGTGATCTCTCTGGGCATCCCTAGCACTGAAAATGCTATTAGAACACATATGTATGCTTCCAGGCCATTGAGATGCAGGCAGGCAGAAAAGCTTCCTGGAGCTGCTATGAGGGGGGGAAATGAACTTAATTTTAGTAAAAACAGAAGGAAAGGGAGAAGGCATTTATCAATTCTTCATTAGGAACAGTGACTAGACAAGAAGATAACTATTCTGTTCGCATTAAGCGCATGGGTTTGGATTCTTGTTAGAACTGCTTCCCTAAGACTCTTTCAATTCCCTAGCCCACAAGTCAGAGCTTATTTCTGTAGTTTCTTTACAAATAGTAAGTATTATTTTTATGGTCAATTAACACAACAAACCTACTCCTTATTTCTGAAAGTTAGTGGCCAAAGGAAAAGGGACTAGATTCTCTTAAGGGTAATTTGTTCAAATACTTCCGTTATTTTTCCCCCTAAAGTTTAAAATCTATTATTGTAGGGTAATTGCTCATCAAATTTCTTTTAAAAGTCAAAGCAATTTTCAAATTATAAAGAACTTCTCAAATGTGTCTAGATAATTATGAGGCTGCATTTTATATAGCTCTTGTACTTCAGTAGGATCCAAGGCCTGTTATAATCCTTGCCATTGGAGCCCCAGATTGCATCAGCTGTGTTCACATGTAACGTGCCACATGTTCTTGTTACCCTCTGGTTACAGACACAAATATGTGGAAATGATCAATTTTCCATCGCATCAGCTGTTGGGATCAGCACAAATTATTTTTTTCCCCAATTGATGTTTCAAGGATGGCAAAACTACATACAAAATGAGTAAATGACTGACTAAGCGAGTGGTTGGCTGAGTCCTGAGCTAACTCGTCATCCTTGAGACAGTGAGGTCATTAAAGACCAATTGAGGGCTTCATTCACCAGAAGGATTCTTGCTGCCAGCCTAGCTGCTACTACTAATCTTTGGAACAAGTAGGCTGCACTCTACAAATTTCTCACCAGCACTGAAAATCAGAATGCAACTGTGATTTTGTGGGGCCTTGCCACAATTTTCTACCAAACAGAAGTCAAGTAATTCTGATTTTCAAATTCTAGCTATCAAGGTGTATGTTGTCGCTGTGTGTCATTGAGCCTGTCCGGCCTCATACAGACTCTGTGTAGAAACAACGTATCTGTGAGCTTTCCTTCAAAATTGAAATGAAAGCCAACCTGTCGTCTTTCCAGGTGTAGATCTTTCCAGGAAATGGGGAGAATTCACAAAAACCCCAATCACAAAGGTATGTGTTGTGTATTCTCTGACACAGGCATGCGGGTGCGCACACACACACACACACACACACACACACACACAGTAGTCTTCTCTTTCCTAGTTTCTCCCGGAGTATGAATTTTAGCCTTTGAGTGCTCACATCCTGAAATCTTCTAGGTGCTTTGCGGTTGAGAGTGGTGGGGCCCTTTGTTATCTAATTGCCTCTTTCCTAAGACACCTAAGCAAGAGACAGCCCGAGTAGCTCAGAAAATGGCCTGGTTTGCTTTAAACATTACTTCTTTCCTTACTATTCTCCACCCCCCCCCCACCCCACCCCCAATACAGTTGCCAGCTGTGATCTGCTGCCTTTCAACTTAGACTAAAATACATTACTTATGCAGCGAATGTTTTTAATGTAACAAAGCAGAGGAATAAAAATGCCTTACAACAGTTTTATTAAAAACAAATTCCCACAGTAAATACATATACACTCCGTCTCTGGGAGCAGAACAGCCAAGGACATCACTGCTAAGTGCTCTGGGAAGTACTTATAAATTACTTGAAATAAAAAACATTGTTGCCTGGACATCAGGGATGAAATGCTGCAGTTTGTAATAAATTAACACAGAACTTTACTTCCCCTCCTTGAACAAAGCAGCCATTTGTCTGAATAACCCACATTCAGCTGTGAGTTATATTTTCACAACTGCAACTGCATTCATTTGCAAATTATTCTGCAGTTTTAATGCTCAAGTTTTAAATACCTTAAGAACTAATAAATAAAGCAAAGTAGAGCAAACACTTGGCTTGTAGTTTAAAAACCACCCTAATTTCTGCTTTTCTTTTTCCCTTCTGAAGTTATTTTTTGGGTAGTGGCATAAAGTTTCTTTAAGCTACTTAAAAAATAAATAAAAGGCTAAAATGTATTTGGGAACAGTCATTGTAGAGAGACTTTCTCATAATTCTATTAACTCCAAAGGTATTTGGCTTGTACTTTGCATTTTTAAGACTTTTTCCTCTACCAATACTTTAATTTAATGACAGAATAATTTATAACTATCTTTGAGGTTTCCTCCATTGTGTATAACTTTTGTCTGCAAGTCTTGGATTTGGATAGATTTTTTTTCTCTCTTTCTCCCCCCCTCTACTAGACTTTGTCCAGGGGAGAAAAAAAGAGTCTCAAAAGAAAAGTCGTGTCACTTCCCTTGAATTATTTTGATTATAAAACAAAAACTCTGCAAGAAAACTCTTTTCATAACCTGCTCAGTAAAACAAAATGAACCTCTTTCCAGGTTCTTAAAAGAAAAATTTGATAGAAGCATTTACAGATTCAATTTGAGGTTTGAAGGTTATTTTTCTGGCCCTCAAAAAGGACCCGGTTTCCTTGTATGGAGTTACTGGCTTTGTTTGATTTCTTTGCATTGTTTTAAATAAAGTCCCGTGTAGGCCATTGCACTAGATAAATGTAATGCCACCATTAGAAGGAAGCGATTGGGGGAGGAAAACTCTTCAGAAGCATGTTATTTCCAGAAAAGTGCCTCATAAAATATTTTTATAAAGTCGGAGTTGAAATCATTTAAAAATCACTCTCTTTTATAAATCTGTTTGGAGAAAACTCTTTTGATCCCCTCTTTCTTCTGATCCGCATCTTTTTATTTTGCTAAGAGGTAAACAACATTTGCCTCATTTAAACAAAGGCATTTGCCATTGTGGTTCTTAAATAGTTTTCCAGTCACCCTATGGCAATTCATCACGTGGGATAAAATAGGGACACTTAGCATCCAAGACTTTTATCACCTCCCAGAAAAATGTTTGTTGTTTTTTGCTTCGGGTTTTTTTTCCCTCCCCCCACCTTTCCCCTCCCACCCCGACCCCCACCCCCCAGCTGTGAGGGATTGTTTTAAAACATTCAAAGCCTTTTGTGGCTACTGCTGAGAATAATAAATGCACTGCGAAATAGAAGCTATCTCCCAATTTCTGTTTAATTTAGCTATCTAAGGAGCCATTTTTTTAAAAAAAGAAAGATTTCTGAGCAGTCTTGTTTATTTTGTTTGGTTTTAAAGATGCTTTTAGAGTTTCAGCACACATTCTGTCCTCCCCTCAACTCTGAGTGGGAGGTCACTGTCACTCTTGGGGGGTCGTGTTAGTGAGCATAAAGGTCACATGAGGTGGGCCACTCATCACGGAGGGCATGATGACGGGATGATGGAAGATGACAGGAGCTCTGTAACCTGTACCACCAGAATCTAAAGTTAAGAGAAAAGTCACCATTAGCCAGCCAAGTCCTTTCTGCATCCATTTTTCCCCCCTTTTGAAAAAAATCAGCTAGAGATTACCGGTCTGGTGCTATTTCAATCACTGAGCATCCAAGCTTGATTAAGAGCCTTTGCCCAAAGGACTTCGAAACTGGCTACCCATCTGGTGCTAGGCTTGAGTCCCTGAAAATCCTGCAGCTTAGCACTGAATATTCTTTTTAAAGATGTCTAAGTAAAAAGGCTGACATTAGCATATGTTCCCCCCCAAGTGTCCTGTTGAACTTTCCACTGGGCATCACCCTACCACGGGCTTTCTGGATGGTGTCCAATGAGAGATTGGCTTGGAACTGTAAAATTAGCCATCTGCCTATTAAAAATGTAACCAGCTGCATCCGATGAAACACAGTGACTATTGAAATGAACTCATCCGGGAGAGAACTCGCGTCCCCTGCTTGGATATTTTTCCAACCAACTGCAAAGACCCATCCAGGCCATTTGGAGGAAGCCGGCAGGACTCTCAGGAATGAAGAAGGTTTGGGGGTTTCTTTGGTTGTTAATGTCCTGGCGAATCTCCAGTTGACTAGGATCTTAAAGTGAAGAAGCCTCTATTTCCTTGCTATTTATCTAAATCATGGCCCTGTTGCAGGAGGAGGGGTGGGGGTAGGGATGGGGGGGGGGGCGGGGAATAGAAAACAAACCAGCACATCTCTAATCTTTCTCCTTTCCATCACAATGTTTTATAAACCTCAGTTCCCAAGCCTGAAGTACTATCAGCAGCACTTAATAACTTAAAACTGAGAGCTGGATCCATAATTACTCCTACAAGAGCTACAATTCAGCAGATATTAGGCATCCCATACTTACTACAAGGTCTGTTTATTAAAAATGAGAACTTTCAATAGCTAGTGCTATTTTTTCTAAAGCCTAATGGAGCATTAAAAAATAATTCATTAACTAATTAACAAAACTGTGTTTATTTACAGTATGTAAAATGTTTCTATCAGGAAAATAACACACCATAATACAGCGTTGTGTTGGCAGCAAAACATCTGCAGCTTAATTTAATGCATTTACTAAATGACGAGGGGAAATCAAAGGATGTTTAAACAGCTACTTCTCTGCCTGTGATTTTTGTTTCCCTCGGAGGTCACAGGCAGCAGGAAAAGATGGCCCTGGGGAAGCTGAAACTGTTTTCAACAGTGCTCAGTAGAATACCTTTATGCAGTTATGTAAGTAGAAGATTTCCAGAGTTTGGACTCAGGGCCAGATAATACTGCTAGGGCCATCTCTTTGCCCCTGTTCTAATATAATCATGTCTGAGCCATGAAGGGCTGTTGGGTTGAATCGTGTGAAGTTGTCTTTTTTTATAGGTTAAAACCAATTGAGTACTGGCAACTTCGTTAGTTTCAACTTGCTATTTCTCTTGTGAAAATATGTTCTGCCCCCTGACTTTTTGCTGTGAACAGAATTTTTTCAAACTGAAGAGATCAAACTCAAGGAGAATAGTAATTGATACTGATGCCTCGCACATTACCCTATTTTTAAATGTATTTTACTAAATTTATTTCTCCCATTAAACCCTGCCTATCTCCTCTGCTTCTGCTCATAAGGCAAATGGTTTGCTGTTGGTCTGTCGGTTTGATTTACCACCAGCCATATCTCTTAATATGATCATTTAAAATTCAGAAGGAGAATATATAAAATCCCAAGTAAGAAAAAGATCATAGAAATTGCATTACATGCCATTCAGGTATATGTATAAAATATAACCTCCCAGAAATAAAATTATAGTGGATGGGGGAACAGGGAGGAAAACACAGCAATAATATATTCAAATGACATATTTTCAAAGTTTGTCAAACATTCACCTACACCTAAACTTAAAGTGGCCTCCAGAATTACCAATGAGCTAGGGAAAAGAAAATCCATTGTCATCATAACACGCAGGTGTAGCTGAGTGTCTGCACTGACCACACGTTTATAGTCATAACCAAGTGTTTTATTTACACTCACCCCTGCTGCCTTTTTTTTTACACTAAAACCCTCTGAGCACATAAAGCCATAAGGAAATGTTCTAAAACAATTTCACTTTTGCCTATTAACAAACAAAGGAACACCCAATTTATGAAGCACACAGAATATATCACAGAGTCTATGGGTTTACTTAAAGCTGGGTTGCAAAAATACTCTAACTTTGATTTAGAATTGCATTGACCCTGTCTCTATGGATTCATAGTATATTGTCATTTATAGCTATTAACTCTTAACATGAATAACTAATTTGCATTTTAAATGTAATCATATTATCCTGTTGTGGGTTGAGCATGTGCTTTGGCTTGATTTCTTTTTAGTGAGTCTGGGTTAGGAACGTCTCTTTATTCCCACAACCAATTTCTCCCTCAACTTACGCCAGACTTTGCAATGTGCACTATGATAATAGAGTGCTCAATGTCTGTGACCTTGAGTCAGAGTTCTTCTTGATCAGAAAGAGAAATGACTTACCAAATAGGTGAGCCCTAACTATGCTTAGGACCCCAGCAGACATTGCTCATGGACCATGACACACTTTCTCATTCAAGTCAGGTAGTCAAAAAATACTTCTCAGAATAATACCTAAAGATCAATCCGATTTTCATCAACAACAAAATCTGTTAGCTATAACTAAGAAATCTAAAATGAGATCCAATAAAGGACCTTAAAATGGCAGGATAATTATTTCATTATGAGTTTGTCGAGTGTGACCTGAATTAACTGAATTAACCTGAATTAACTGAATTAACTGATGAGCTCCTTTGCGTAAGGAGACATATTCTTTATTTTGGCCATTCGCTAACTGCAGAAGAAATATAGTGACAAGAAAAGCAAAGAAAACCTAGCACCTAGGAAGCTCCATAGACTTCTGAAAGAACTGAGAAATCTGTCTTAAAAGAAGACTTTCCAGAATACTCTTAGGCCATGAAGATGATTAACGGAGGTCAAACAGAGGATCAATTGTGAGGATCTAGGACTAGTATTTTCGTTATACTGAAAAGATTCAAGAGCATTCAACAACAACTGACCCTCCAGTCTACTTCCTATGGCCAGCTAAGAGTTAACCTCAAATTTTACTCTATCTGCACTCGTCCCTACTATGCAAAATATTCACACTGACAACCTAAATTCAGCCTTGCTATTTTCAAAGATATCATATTTCCAAAGATTCGATATTTCAGATAGAATTTACAAAAATGTATTTGATAAGAAAATAATTCTCTGAAAGGATTGACACCCTATGATTTTATTTGCAATTTGGATTATGGAAATGTTGCTCTAATCTGAACTTAGTGGGTCCATGTCCCTGTATAAGACCTTCAATAACTCCAGATTACCAGAGAAAAGCCAAGGTAGGTACTTTTCTGTATAAGAATTAAGAAAGAAGCTCTCTATATAGTGCAGTCTCCTGCTCCCATAATTTCTTCCCCCCCGTTATCATTCAACCTCTGTAAGTGATTACCTACATTATTTTCTCAGAACTGTGTGCTATTGCAAAGACTATATTCTCTATCTGGTGTATGCTAATTATCTCACCTGTCTAGTTTCTAATCATCTTTCGTCTTAATTTAAATATTAAACTTGCACAAGAATTCTACTCTCATTCACACAGGTAGTCAGTTGTTTCCTTTCCAAATCTAATTATATGAAGTATCTGTGAAGCAAAACAACAAATTCATGGATTTGAAGTTCAAACTGCCCACTTGGCTAATCACTTCACCTCTCTATGTCTTTTTTTTTTCTATTGTGAAATAGGAATGATAGTAATTATCTGATAAGAGTGTCAACACATGCATAGTCTCAGAACGGCAAATAGTGTAAATATTAGTTATTATTTCTTGTTATAACATTTAATATCCATGTCAGGGAATTGCCCACTGAGCACCGTGACCTTACTCTATTCATCTCTATACCACCAGTTCTTAGGTAGGGGATTCAGATGGTGAAAGAATGCAGCTCAGATTTGCTCAGTGACTGGCTAAATACAGAATAAGGGTATAGGAAGAGGCGAAAAGGTGAAAGGTTCAGAGAGTAGCGGAACCCTAGAGAACATATGTAGATGGATAAGTCTCACTGAAAATACAACATATGCATTAGCTCAACATGGACCCTTCATTGAAGGGACATATCGAATGATAATTATGGGAAGCAACTTGAAAGGCTGGTTTGCTTTCCCCACCTTTGGTCAGTCTGGGAGGCTCCAAACACCAAACCCACAACAGTTTGATTTATTCCAGCTCATAGTGATCCTATAGGACTGAATAGAACTGCCTCAGTGGGGTTTTGTGGGGGCAAATCTTCACAGAAATACAGTCACCTATTTCTCCTGCAGAGTGGCAGGTGGTTTGAACCACTAACCTCTCAGCACTCTAGTGCTTCATCATGGCAATGCATGTGCTTCATCTTGGCTTTTGGGCTCCATGAGACCTGAAGTTCAACACATGACCTTTGTTTTCATCATAGCTTATGATATTTTGACCGCGTTTGCCAAAAATCCAAACAGTTCCTGCCCAGCCAGGGATAGGTTCAGCAAAGAGGGAATCTTGCGAAGTCCAGCAGCCCTGATTCTGGACTCCATTGAACCCATTCTTTGCATCCCAGGTACAAAATGATCCTGCTGGAGAGCCATTCTCTCTTTGGTTGCCTTGTCTATAAAATGGGGACAGCTTGAGTATGATCTCCTAGGGTTGGGGTAAAATGAAATACGATCCTCTTTATAAATCTTTGAGTACAGCACCTAGCACAAAAGATGCACATGGCAAAAGGAAACCATCGTTGCCAAATAAGCCTTCTTAAATGGAACTTAGAAGCTTAGCTGGTGATGCTGTGATTAAAGGAACATTCAAGAAACGAAAAGATAGGCTGGAAACTGGTGACTGAAGTTGACATTAAACAGGAAAAAAGAGAGAGTGAATGTGCTTTTTTCACCTTCTCTGTGTTTGGATTAGCTTTTAAAGCAGCACAACCTCCGCTAACCTTAGTCGTAACACTGCACTGAAATATTACTCTAAGGATTTGACATTTCCTTGTTCTTCCTACTAATGTTTTCTCCTTTGTTGCTTTGAAAATATGAATTAATGATGCATACTAATGAGCCCTGTGACAATGCGAACCTTTCTCTAGACTCCACAGTGGTTAGGAACTTCCAGACTTGTGGCGTTTCTGAGAGAAGGTGTCAGGAATCCTTATCCTGATTTTGAAACCTACATAGCCCCAAAGCTTGCTTCCTCAACCTCTCCTGTCCAACTCCTTTTTTTATTTTATAAAGAATCTTCAGGAAAGTCTCATGAAAAAGGCTTTGAACCCATTTAATAGATTTTATGTGTCAGGTTTTATGTGTCTACCTCAAATGATCATGAAATTGCTTTCTTTTTTAAGTACTGTTGCATTTATGAAAATCTTTCTGGATGCCTTTTTATCGTTCTGTGCTTTCTTTCCTTCTTTTTTTATTTTATTGTCTCTGACGCTGTTTCATGGTGAAACGTGGTGTTCATTTGTGAGGCGGCCTATTAGAGGAGACCGAAGTCATCGATTCAGAACGTTGGGTCGCTTCCAAGCGATGGCAGTTTCCCCTCCGTCTTTCCCATCCAATAAAAAAAGCAGCAATATTTGTCTGTTGTTGGCATCAAAGACAATTTTTATTGTGTGGTCTGTACCATGATCATTCTTTAATGTTTTTTTTTTTCAGCAAGAAAAGCCAAGGGGAAACCAAGGAAAATAATAATATGTAAAATTCAGAATAAAGTCACACAACTTATTTGGGAACTGAAAGCCCCAAATCATTCTACCAAGATTCAACTTTCCCCTGTGATGTTAGTATCCTTTAAAAAATGTTTTGAGCATTCATTCAACATTATGGGTAGGAACAACTAGAAGAACCCAACACTGTGTTAGCATTAGGACTTCTTCCCTGTCTTGAGTTCCTTTCCTTGACCATGCTTTGTAGACCAGTGACCTGGACATCAGCAACTGAGAAGAAATGTCCCTGACAGCCTGGGGAAGCTTCAGTGTTGTCATCAATCAGACACACAGCTCACCATCTAGGAGAACCCATATTGGAACAAGGACATTTCTTTCCAGATGGACTCATTCGAAAGTCAAGCATAGGTTGAAAATTTATCACACTGTGTGATCGTGAGCTTGACGATCCCGTTTGCTCATCAAAAAATTGAGAATTTTAGGGTCCCTGAGTGGTGCAAACCATTTGTACTCAACCAAAACAGTGTGAACCAGCACAGGGGATCTTCAAAAAAAAAAGGTTTGGGAACCAGCTTCTGTAAAATTACAGCCAAGAATGTGATGAAGCAGTTATACTCTATAGTACCTAGGGCCACCAGGAGTCAGAAACAACTTGATGACAAGTTTGGTTTGATACTTAAAATGGGAATATGCAGCCTGGTATTTTACTAAATGGTAAGCACTCAAAAAAGGACTTGCTGTAGCTGTTTATAGCTACAAAGAGAGGAATAAAACTACCCAACAACTTCTTGGCCTTGGAGATTTAACAGAATAATATGGCTCTACTGCCTAGTAATGCCTGAACACAGATCATCTTTAAAACAGAGTTATTCCCATTTCACTTACACTGTACTTACTAATACTTGCTTGATCTGTTCTCTCATTTCAGGGGTAGCCACTTACCATCATTCTACTTTGCTAATAATTTCTTCATTGAAGTCGCATACCATCTGTTAGCATATAAAAGCACTCAAAAACAAGTTGGCACAAACTCACACGGAACTTCCCAGTGCCGGAAGAACTGTGGTTCTGATAATAGTAGAAGGACAGAGCCGGCTCGCAGGGATTATCAGCAAAGTATGAAACAGTCCCTGCCTTCAAGATATTCATAACAAATGTATAAGCAAAGACACTTAGACAAGTAACTATAACAGTAATTGCTTGGCATAAAAATTTAAGTTTCTGTTCTTTACCACTTAATTGCTTGATGACAGTGGAAAAAATCTCTCAATCTCATTTTTCTATACTTCATTTTTCTTATGAATTAAATATATATATGAAAACAATGCCTACCTTCTAAGACTGAAGGAATTCTTATGTATAAAGTTTTTAGAAGACTGCATTATACTTCATAATTTGTAAGGTTTGACTTTTTAACTCACAAATGAAAATAAAAATGTGGTGTGGTTACTAGAAATCCCTGGATGGTAGAAATAGGTAAGTGGTTGGCCTGTAATGGGAGGTTGACAGTTCAAACCTACTCAGAGGTTTCATGAAAAAAGTTCTGAGATCCATTCCCAAAATCTAGAGCCTTGAAAACCCTGTGGGGCTGAGCCCCGGTGGTGTAGTGCTTGTGTGCAGGACTGCAGCCCACTGGCTTGGTGGTTCAAATCCACCAGCAGCACTGAAGGAGCAAGGCTGGACCTCCCACTCTCACCAGAGGGCAGCAATACCCCCCCCCAAAAAAAACAAACAAAAAATAGAAAACCCTGTGAACACATGGGTTTTCTCTACACACATGAAGTTACTATGAGTCAGAATCAACTTGATTGAATCAACTGCATTGAACTGGTGTGACTATCATCTTTAGTCTGATTATCACATTTCACTTCAAAAGCACAAGTGTCTAATAATGCTGAGCAAGTGGCTTGACTATGGTTGTAAACTGGGCTTAATGATGCTTTTATCTATAAAATACTGGAGAAGATTCAATGAGCTATATTTGTAGCGTTTATAGGAATGGACACACAAAATAAAATAAGGGGCTGGCAATTTTTAAATACAGTTATTATTATCATCCCTATTCTGCTAGAGAAGACTTCCACCTTTAAATAGCTTGTCAGAATCACACAGCAGACTCTTACCATTTTAATATATATTTAATATACTGACTGATTCAGTATGACAAACACACAAATAAGAACTGTATGAACCTTTAGGGAAACACAAATCTATCAGAAATATCTTGAAAAATAAGGAAGTTCACGTGAATTAGATGATTTTCTTTCTTCATCATTCCTTCCATCCTTTCTTATATTTTTTTCTTATGACATTGGAAGTAGATATAGATTTACTTTGGTTTGATCCAATAATAATATTTAATATATTTTTTAAAGTATTATAAATTCACGTGAGTTAAGAACAATGATTATTTACCACAGGTCAAAATGCAGACACACGGTCATGTGAACACAGAGGTCCATAACTGGTTTCAATCATAGCTGGTCTGACTCAGCCTGAAGGCAACAGGAAAGCAAATGTGGTTAATTCAGAGAATGTTTATATGGTATGTAACTTTTGCACCAGCCACCATATTTATGTTTTCCAGGATATGGAATTGTACATACAACTTGAATATTACTGTATTTTCAAAAAATGTTCTGGATATTGCTGAGGAAGAACTTAAGAAGGAAGATTTGGTGCAGTTAGAATTGTCCAAGTGGCACACTAAAATAGTGTTGACAGATACGAAGGACGGTAGTAATTTTAAATTATATTCCGATGATATAATGCATTCCTCAAGTATAACATTGAAATGTAAACGCTATTCTTATGAAAATAAAAGAAGGCCTGTGTTCCTTCTGAACTACATTGAACATGACTCAGTGGATCTCACATAGGTAATCCCAATACACAAGGGAATAGACACAGTGGGGCTTTATCATGCCTTTGATAGAACACTAGAGATCTCTTTCACTGGAGAAATAAAGCATGAAAGAAAAACGATTTTCATGACTAATGACTTGTGAGTAAAGGGTATAACTCATTGAATAAGCACATCCTGAAACTGTTTGTGGACTCCAAATAAAAGACAATACATCCCACTATTAATTGTGCTCTGGCCTTCAAAAATCAGTGAACTGGCACAAGACTCAAAAACACATCTATTCCCAGTCAGAGCTCCATTACTGAAATCCTCTGCAATACTGAAGGCAAGTGAAGCATTTCCACAAACAGGTGTGAATTGCTTGTAGGAGCACAGGCTCCTCCTTCAAGGCTCCTCGCTCTAGAGTACTTCCTGAAACATCACATAAGACTGCATTGAGTATAATATTTCTCAAATATATTTACCATACAACTTCCAAATACATTTACATATTAAACACACACACATATATGTATATAAAAAAGGAATCCCAAACTCAAACCCAATGCCTCAGGATTAACTCTCTCATCGATGTATATTGAGTTGGGTGAACATGACTTACAGATAACAGGCACAGGAAAATATCCTAGAAAAATCTCACCAAGAAAAATCCTGCACTCCCTAGAAGTAAAAAATAATAATTTAAAAAAACCCTCAAAACCTAAGTACTCCAAAGCTTCTTAAAGTTGAAGATAACAATGTCTACTGACTCCCTTTCAACAGTAACCAGCAGCCCAAACTGTTGTGCCCACCCTCCCATGCACAAAATAATCTTTTCTTTCTCCTGTTCCAATCCACCCAGCCAAACCTCTTACCCCTCAAGTCACTGGGCTCTCTAGGACAATAGCAAACCATGCAGGCAATTTGATGCAGACATAATCACATCCAATACTTCTTTTCTTGATTTTTTTTCTTTTCCCTCTTGTTTCTTCTTCCTGTGCAGCCACATGTCATTGTTTCTATATGCAACTACCAAGCAGATATAGGCACACCAGTCAAAACCACTACAGTTCCTGGAACACAACCCAAACCAGTTTGGGGTGTTTTTGTTTGTTGGTTTGTTTGTTTGTTTTCCCAACCAAGTTATATTCCTGTTACTCAACTTCCACATGTATGTAATGCAATGGAGAAGGCCATGGTTTGGGTCAGGTACTCCATAGTTTTGAAAATAACATCCTTGCTCTTTGATACTCTAGAGGTCTTTATGCAGCAGATCTGCCCAATGGAACACATCTTTTGATCTATTTGCTGCTTCCATGAACGGTGATGGTGGATCCAAGTAAGACAAAACCCTTGACAATTTCAAACTTCTCTCCGTTTATCAAGATGTCTTCCTTCCATTGAGTTGTAATACAGACTAAATGCTACAGTCCTTAATCTTCATCAGCAAGTACTTCTATCCCTTCTCCTTTTCAGCAAGCAAAGTTGTGTCCTCTGCATATTTCAGGTTGTTAATAGGCCTTCCTTAAATTCCACAGCCTTCTTCATATAATCCATCTTCTCTGATGATTTGTTCAGCACACAGATTGAACAATATAGTAACAGGATACAACCTAGATGTATCCTGGCTTTAAACCATGCAGTATTTCCTTGTTGCTTTTTACAAAGCTGCATCTTGATCCATGTTTAAGTTTCACATGACAATAATGAAGTGCTCTGAAAGTCAAATTCTTCTCAAAGTTATCCAAAGAACACAGTTGAATGTTTAAACCTAGTCAAAAAAAAAAAAACAGAAGTAAAAATCTTTCTGGTATTTCATCCTTTTAGGCAAGATCTATCTGACATCAATAATTATTGACCTGTCCCAGATCCTCTAGTGAAGCTGTCCTGACCCTCCTGCAGCTCTCTGCAGTGTACTGCTGCTGGATTCAACTTCTGTTGTCTGATCTTCAGCAAAATTTTACTTGCATGTAATATCAGTGTTATTGGCCTATACTTTGAGCATACTGTTGGAGTCACTTTCTTTGGAATGGGTACAAATATGGACCTCTTCCAGTTAGTTGGGTAGTTAGCTGCCTTCCAAATTCTTGGCATAGCTGCCTTCCAGAGCTTCATCAGCTTGTCAATACATTTCAATTGATCTTGCCTCAATTCCTGGAGTCTTATATTTGACGAATTCTTTCAGTGCAGCTTGAATGTCTTCCTTCAGCAAAATTGATTCTTATTCATATGCTGCTCCTGAAATATTGTTCTTTTGGGTACAGTAATTCTGTGTATTATTTTCATCTTTTTTTGAAGCTTCATGCATCATTCAGTATTTTGTCCATCTTTCATTATTTCAAGTGGAGATTTGAATTTTTTCCCTGAGTTTTTTCAGTTTAAGATATGCTGAACATGTTCTACTCTCTTGATTTTCTAATTCTAAGACTTTACATATTGTGTTATAATAGTTGGCTTTGTCTTCTTGAACTGCCCTTTGAATTTCCCTATTCAGCCCTTTGACTTCATCATTTCTTCCATTTGTTTTAGCTACTGTACATGTAAAATAAGCTTCAGAACCTCTTCTGATATTCACTTTGGTCTTTTATTTCCTATCCTTTTAATGACATTTGGCTTTCTTCATGCATTTGGTTCTTGATGCCTTTTCACTGTTCCTTATATTTGTGACTAGTGTTCGATACATTAAATCTGCTTTTGAGATGTTATCAAAATTCAGGTGGGATAGATTTAAGGTTGTATTTTGGCTCTCTTACACTTGTTTGAATTTCTTAAATTCAAACGTGAATTGAAATTAAAATTGAATTTACAAATTGATGGTGTGTTCTACTGTTAGCCCCTATCCTGATATTTGTTGCAGATACTGAATTTCTCTAGGGTCTCTTCAGATAGATGTAGTAAATTTGCTTACTGTGGATTCCACCTAGAGAAGTCCACGTGTATTGTGTTGTTGAAACAAAACATCCTTGACCTTACAAAACTTTATTATGTGATCTTCAGCTTCAATTCAATTACTATCTCCTTATTTTCTAGCTAGTTTCTTAATCGTTGTTTCCAACTTTTGTATTCCAATCAACAAGAACCATCAATGCCTCTTGATTTTATGTTTGATCAATTTCTGACTGAAGGCATTGGTAGAATTATTCAATTTCTCTATCACTGTCTTTTATGAGTTTTTCCACAAAACTGATTAGATTTCCTTGAAAGTATATAAATAGGATCCTATCACAAAGAGAATTATACTTCATGAATGATCTTGCAATGTATCTCTTGACAATGAATGTCAATGTATTCTTCTTAATTGCATCACACAAGTGAATAGGTTTTAGTTGAACTTCCAGAGTAGGGACAGGCAAGGAAGGAGGAGTAGGCTTCCCACCTTGGGGAAAGGAGCCACTAAAAATATTACTCACAGCTTAAAAATATTGTCAGATACTGCATGCCTAGTGAATGGAAGCAGAACATTGTAGTAGATCATTATGGAGGATGGGCTTCTTGGGTTGGAGGACCCTGGAAATGTGACTGGAGCAGAGTTGATTTTTTGGACTAGAGCAGACCATATTGAAACTTTGAGATATGGCCTGACTCAATGTAAAGAGAAATAGCTGCAATAATATGCCAATGATTCAAAGTATGAATCTAAGAAAATTAGAAGTGGTCAAAGATGAGGTAGAATGCATAAAGATTGATATACTAGGCATAAGTGAGCTGAAGCAGGCTGCTATTGACCATTTTGAATCTGAAAATGGAGTGATTTACTATTCTGGGAAAAACATAACCAAGAAGAATGCAGACATGATTAACTTCAAATTTAAAACCTTATCATTTGGTCTCCCTTTTGACCCTTCAGTCCCATTTTAAATTTCTTTCAGTTTTTAATGTTTCCTACTTTCTTTTTTGAGAGTTTTCTGTTTTACTGAGTTGTTGCTGAGGTTGAGTGTGTGTGTGTGTGTGTGTGTGTGTGTGTGTGTTTTCTACTTTATATGAATTCCAGGGTTGAAAATCTTTAAAGAGAGTGACTGGATTAATAGTGTCTTCAAGTTAGTGCAGAGCAATTGGGGGAAAATGGGCATCTAACTATAATTAGTTCAAGAAAATATTCTAAAACTGATTTGGGAATGATAGCACAATTATGTTTAACCTTTTAAAGACATTAAATTATATGATGTGTGAACTATATGTCATTAGACTGTTAATTTTTCAATTATATATGTATATACTTATAAACATATATAAATACATACATATATAAGGATAGGGAGAGACAAAAGTTGGTAGGTCAAAAGGTAAAGATACTAAGAATACAGTTCAAACATGTATAAGTTTATGTTAAAAAATGTGTGTTACCACAATCACCACCACTACTCACCCCCCACACCAAAGTATTTGTATGTTACTGTAACCAGTGAAGGGTTGCAGACAATTTATACCAGCAATAAATTGGTCTTCACATTATGAGCATGTCTTTAAAAACAAGGTCCATTCAAAACCCTGTCTTACAATTGATTTACAGGGCCATTTCACTTCAAGGCATAGAAGGAAGATCAGAAAGTAGTGATTGTTCTTTGTGAATTCCAAACATATAATCTTGATAGATTTTCTTGAAGGATCCAGGATGGTCCCTGGGGCTTATTATAAACATTTAAGATCATTGAAAATTGCATTGATGAGAGAGAAAAAAAGCCAGGAAATGGCTTCAAGATTCATCCCTACCACCCTACCCCCAGCCCACATCAACATCTTCACAATGAACCTGCTCATTCGTTGAGGATAGCAAGTGTTGACTTAGGAAAATTTCATCATTAAATTTTATCGCATTCATCCCACTCCCCAGGCCCCTGATGTTGCCCCTTCAGACTTCTTTGGACATGATGTTAAAGAAAGAGTGCAGAATTCCTCAGGGTTAGATACATGGAAAGACTGCCTTTAGAAGTATATATACCTAGATGGATGACATGTCAAGAAACAATGACTTGGCATTGTTGATCATTTTGTTTAACAAAGGCTACTATGATTTTGTAATAAGACTTTGCCTACCCCTCATATATCCTGAAGAAATGACTTTTAGTGAGACCCACAGAAGGAAACAAAGGTCTTGATTGGTTGCAATGGTTGTACTATGTGCATGATTTGATGTCTATGGGAGTCTTTATAATTAAGAATAAAATTTGATTCTAGAGTAGAAAAGAGAATGTCAGAATATGGAAACACAATGAAGATGAAAGGAAATAGTAATGCATCTGTTTGGGAACTAACACCAGCTCCTTCTCACATCACATACAAAGTCACTCACTCACTCACTTATTCACTCACTCACTTTCATACCTGAAGAGCTGATTTTGTTTCCTGAGTAGAGATGAAGCCAACAGTTGCCTTTTGAGTGACTCTATAAGACTGCTCATTTAATGGACTGATTCTGAGACTTGAGGACAGACCATGAGACTCTGAAAACATTATCGTCATAAAGGCTTAACAAAGGGGTCAGAGTAAAAGCATTCCCAAGCACATCATTAATTCTCGTAAGCACAGCACCCAAAATGAGAATTGCAAGATAGTCAGGGAGAGAATGAGAGGGTGACTAATAATCAGTTGTCATATGGGCAGGATTGGTCAATCCAAAGAAATTCTGCTTACAATCTCTAAGATGGATCATGTTTTAAAAAGCATTTTGATTTCCTATGACAAGTATTGCAGTCCATTCTATCTTTAGCCCTAAGGTAAACCCCAAATCATTGCCTTATGTATGACAAAAATTGGACCAGATAGCTGGAATTTTCTCTATCTTTAGATATGTATGTATATAACTATTTAAAATAACCTTATACTAACATCCCTCTTTTAAAATTTTTCTCAATTCTCTTGAAGTTACCCATGAACAGCTTTATCTTGGGCCTGTGATCTTCATTGTGGTTATGCTTACGAGACAGGAAAATATAGAAATTTTCTAAAATAAAAAGACAAAATGAAAGAAAAAAGCAATTCTGGTGTGATACTTGGATACGTGATATATACCCTCACTATGGTGCTGGTCTTGCAGAAACTGTTAAGCTCAAGTATAATTGTGAGGAAATGGTCAGATAAATCTTGGATGACTTGTTCTGTAGGGATCTGATCTGAGACTCTTCACAGGTCACAATGTGATAAAGAACAGAGAAGCATGATGTAACTTTTCCGGATCAAGGTCAATGAGAAAATGTGGAATTTGATTAAATAAAAAGTGTTACTAGGACTAAAAACATTAATAATAAATACAATATATAGCTAAAACAGTATGGATTGCATGTTGGATGGCATTATGAAATTACATAATATTTCTTAGGCATGGCTTGAGGAGGGGATTATCCTCATCCTGTAATTATAGAAAGCAAAGTATTTTGGAGTGGATGCATTACAATGTCTGCAGGTGATTTTTTTAATGTTTTGGGAAGGAAGAATATTTGTGCATGTCTATGTGCCTCGAAAGGGGTGAAATGAGAGTAGCAAACCTGTACATTTATATGAAGATGAAAGTTGCTCATTATGGCATGGTTTCTACTCTTCTGTAGCTTTGAAAACTTTTGACCCTAGAATTGTGTTACCTTCTCCAAAAGTTGCAGCAGAAGGATCCAGTGAGGAAACTCCACTAGGTGTACTGGACTCTCCCTATAAAACACCTTTAGCTGGGGCATTTAAAACTGAAAATTCATGATGCTTGAAGAAGCAGAAGACAGCTACACTAAATATATTGAACTGTCAGTAGACAGACAAACATTGACTTAGTAGGTCAATGTCTTATATACTGTATTAAGTTATATTATTTATATTATTATTTGTTGTTTCAGCAAACCTGTGATTGATATTGTCAGTGAATATTATTGTAAAATTTCCCTGACAACCAACATCCATTGTTTGTGTAAATAGTATCCAGTCACATAAGGATTTATTTGCAGTAAGTGAATAATTCAGGTATTGTGATATGTAGTTAACCTATATTGGTTCAATATTCATCTCTCAACAGGGTTTTAAAAATTAGTAAAAATTAGCCACTGTGGGGCTGAGCCCCAGTGGCGTAGTGGTTGTGCACGGAACTGCGGCCCACTGGGACAGAGGTTCAATTCCAGCAGTGGGGCTGGGTCTCCTACTCCCACCACTGGAGAGTAGTGATGCCAAAAAAAAAAAATTAGTAACTGTGGCAGTCATATGCTTATGTTAATTTTATGATTGAAATGTAGGGTTGGAGTCTATCTTGTTAATCTGGAGATAGCCATTGAGCAGCCAATGAGGCCTCTATGTGGGCATGACTTTCACCTGAGACTCCTGGGAAATCTCGCGATATTTCCCTTGTGAAGATGAGAAGCTATCTTCCCCAGTTGTTGGGAGTTAGTTTCAGAGACGATTAATCACGGACAAGATAGCAGCATCCGCAAAGCTGGAGGAGCCGGCGCAGAGACCACACACCTTTGCCCTGATGGAGCCATACCTCTGAAGCTGGGGCGACCAGATAGTGACCTCTGCCAGTGATGAGTGGCTTCTGTTATTGATGGATCCTGAGCCCTGGAGGTGAGGTGCCCTGCCAGCACCGGGATTCTGCACCCACTGACCTGTGACTTCGTGAATCGGAAGACTTTATAGACTGATTTCGGGCATATGGCTTAATATCGGACTTATGACTTTGAACTGGACCCAGCTGGGATGCTTTCTCCATGTCCCATTCCTTTTGTATATAAACTCTTTCCTTACATCTATATGCGTGTCCTTGAATTTGTTCCTCTACTCTACCCGGACTAACACAGTAACAATGACAATATTAATGAAAAATATTTATGTTCCAGGGAGATGATTGATAAGACTCTACCATAAATAAACAATGAGGTCTTTAAAGGGAGATAAAAAGCACAGATTCAGGAATGGATTTGGGGCTCACACTAACTCCTAGTGCAAATTAAAAAAAAAATTAGCTCATACATCATGACTCTATTTAATATTTTCCCTCAGAAGTGGAGCACAGCCTACATGGGTGCTCTAGCAATGTGTCGTAAAGAACTTACATGGTGCCTGACTATCAGATAGAATAGTGTCTAGTCATAAAGTGACCAGATTTTAAGCGGGACACCATTAATGGGGGGAGGAGGATGTTCTTGATTAAAATCTTGGCCTATATGGGGCAACAAAAAATTACATGGAACCCAAAAATAATAGTATTGTAATATACTTATTTTACTTTAAAACATCACGGGACGTTGTTAAATTGTTAAAAATCAGGATGTCTGGTCACTAGACCCTAGTGCCTTCCTTAAAAACTTGTTCCAAACAGCCATCTACGTGACATGTCAATTAAATCCACATGGAAGAAACATACCAATACCATTGACTCAAGGATTGGATAGCATATAACCCAAAACTGAAGGGGGGAATAGTATCAGAGCATAAATAGTGAGATTCTGGTTTGCAGAAGACTGTGGATTACAGTGAAAGTCCAAGACACATTTGTGAGAACTGCACAGGAAATAAGCCTCTAGTGATTTCCTTTCTCCATAATGGATAGATGGGTATAAGCTGGTTGTTGAACCAAGGATATTGGAGAGATGACTTTAGGAGATCAAAATGATAAACCTTACTTGAATAGTTAAAACCTTGGCACTTGATCCCACTTCCGATACACTTTGGATCTGATCTGATTTTCAACATTTTCTGTGGTTGTGGCTGACATTGGGGTTTATCTCCGATGTATTTTGTCATTGGATTAAAATTCCTGAATTATTGTTATTTGTTTTCCTGTTTTCCAGTAAATGAAACTCAGGATTAATGAACCCTATAGTGACAACAAGTAGAATAAGCGTTTCTTTCTGGGAGGAACAGTGGCAGGGGTGAGGGTGGGGGGCATAAATGGGTACTGATATCAAGGAGTTCAAAAAGTAAGAGAAACTGTGGTAGCAATTGTATAACACTCCTTGATGTGATTAAACTATGGAATCAGATGGTATCTGTGCTAGCTCCCAATAGAGTGGTTTTGAAAAAAGAACAAGAAAAAGAAAAGACAGCCACTAAGATGGGAGTGGGGGGTTGCTTTCTTTTTAAGAAAAGTTCACCAAAAAATACAAAGAAAAAATAATGAAAGTATCCTTTTACAAAACAGTTTAACTTCCTTTGTCTGAGTTTTCTTCTATAATTATCTCTTTAAATGATGTTCATGCAGGTAGTTTATATGCTTTTAAAGAATTAATGAAAGGGTCTATACGGGTTTGCTTCCTTCTGTTCTCCCCTTTAATAAAAATGTCTACTCTCTCAAATTAATCAGGAAGAAGACTACCTTCCTTGCTTCTTTGCCCTTCTTGAAGAGGTACCATGATTGAGAGTGTTTCTGGAATCAAGATGCTGACCTTGAATATTATGAAATGTTGAGACTAGGGCAGGAACAGATTTCAAGTTTAACATTTCAAAACCAAATTATGATACTAGAACTGATATCTAGATATCTCCAAAAATTCTATTAGAAAATATTCATAACTGATTCCTATGAAAAATCCCATTTTTATGTTAAATGTCTACATCAAAGTTATGAGAGTATAAAAGACAAAAAGCATAAATACAATTATTACATACCAAATTTATAATAATCATAATAAAAAATGATAAGCAGATGCATTATGCAAGCTAAATGGATGTGGGAAGATTAATGGGAGTATATCCATAAGTATGGATAGACACAAAAGCAAACTTATTGCCACCTCATTTATTTTGACTTGTAGGAACTCTGCATACAGCTTTTGATAATAAACCATCACAGGAGTGGGATCAGAGGACGCCAAAGTAAATTGGCATAATGTAGTTCACAAAGAAAATTTTCTACATCCTAATTTGGTAAGTATTGACTGGAGCCTTAAAAGCTTGTGAGAAGCCATCGAAGGTACAAATATTAGTCTCTCCATATCTTGAGGAAAGAAAAAGGGTGATGAAAATCAAGACACATGGAAACAATTAGCTCAGTGTACTAATGAAACATGCAAATATTAAATTCAATAATCCCAAGACCAGAACTAAATGGTACTTGACAACTATTATCAATTGCTCTGAAAGGATCAACTTGGAAGGTCCTGGATATAAGATACCACTCATGGAGAGGGACACATCTGATCAGAGCACACAGATGCAAAAGAAGAGGGAAGGAGAGAGGGAGGAACACATTCTGGGTCCCCAATCCTGGAGGACAATATTCCTGCTCAGAGTAGCCAATGCAGAGTAGCCAATGGTAGAGAATACCATAGGGCATGTTCCACCAGAAGGCACAGCATCCCTCACTGACTCATCACACTGGGGGGAGGGGCAACAATGAAGAAACATTGCAGGAATTGTGTCCAATCAGACCCCAGCACACCACACAGGGGTGAAACACTAAGGGCATGCAGCAGAGCAGCAAGGGGAGCAAAGCAATGAAGTCACTAGGGAATATCAAAAATAGACTTTGGGGCCAGGGCTTGACACCCAGCCCCCATGAGACTCAACTAGGCAACACTCCTAAAGGTCAACAAACAGACCTGGAATGATTTATAGGGTTTTATTTTTTTTCTTGTTGCTTTTATTATTTTGTTGTTGTTTGAGGGGGGGGGGTTGCTTTCTTTTGTTGCTTTGTTTTGCTGTGTTATGTTTTTGTGCTTTTTGTCTCTGCATATCTATCTAGATAAGATAGATAGGATAAACAATCCAGAGGCATAAACAATGGGAAGACAGTTCTGGGAGTGGGACACAAGAAAGGGGGTAATGGGGGAAATGAGAAAACCCAGGGACAATGGAAAAACAAGTGCTCTAAAATTGATGACAAGGAGGCATAGAATGCTTGGTGGGGTTTGATCAAGGGCAATGTATCCAAGAGGAATTATGAAACCCAAATGAAAGCTGAACATGAAAGTGGGACAAGAGGAAAATAAAAGAAAATAGAAGAAAGAACTAGGAGGCAAGGGATATTTATAGAAGTCTAAATACAGGCATGTACATATGTAAATGTATTTACATATAACAATAGAAAAACAGCTCAATGTACATATACTTACATGTAAAGAATTAAGGTAGAGGATAGACAATGGGCCTCTACTCAAGTACTCCCTCAATGCAAAATCACTTTGTCTAATAATTTGGCATTCTCTCATGCTCACCCTCCTGGCATAATTGCTGAAGAAAAAAATGAGTGCATAAGCAAATGTGGTGAAGAAAGTTGATGGTGCCTGACTATCAAAAAATATAGCATCTGGGGTTTTAAAGGCTTGAAGATAAACAAGCGGCCATCTAGCTGAGAAGTAACAAAACCCACAAAGAAGAAGCAGACCAGTCTGTGTGACCATGAGGATCAGGTATCAGGCATCAAAGACCCCGAAAAACAAACATATCAATGTGAATGGGGAGGAGAGCAAAAAGGGGACCCAAAGCCCATTTGTAGATAATTGGACGTCTCCTCACAGAAGGGTCCCAAGGAAGATATGAGCCAGTCAGGGTGCAGTATAACACTGTAGAAACATACAACTTTCCACTAGCTCTTTAATACTTTCTCCCTGTGTGCCCTCAGCTGCTATCTTGACCTCAAATCTACTTTACAAATCCGATGAGACCAGAGCATGTACACTGGTAGAGATAAGAGTGGGAAAAACAGAGCATCCAGGAATAATAATGAGGGTAGCAATATCAGGAGTGGAAGGGAAAAGTAAGAGGAGAAAGAGGGAACCAATCACAATGATCTACATATAACCCCCTCCCAGGAGGACAGATAACAAAAAAGTGAGTTAAGGGAGACAGTGGTCAAGGTAAGACATGGAAAAAATAATAATTTGTAAATTATTAAGGGTTTATGAAGGATGGTGGGGGGAAAGGGAAATGAGCTGAAATCAAGGGCTCAAGTTGAAAAAAATGAATATTTCAAAAATAATGACAACATATGTACAAATGTAATCCACATAATCGATGTATGTATTGATTGTGATAAGAGCTGTAAAAGTCCCTAATAAAATTATTTTTAAAATAAAATAAACAGAGAATAGATATATATCATGGCATGAATAAGGTGTGCCTTAGTCTTTTAAAGAGGCCTTGTGCTGCATTTTTTGTTCCTCAGTGAAATACTTTGATTGATTTCTTGACCACTGCCTAATTGACCATTGATTGTAGATCAAAGCAACATGAAATCGTTGATGACGTTTATACTTTCTACATTTTTCATGATGTTACCTATTGTTCCAGTTGTGAGGATTTTTGTTTTCTATACCTTGGATTGCAGTCCATTTTGGAGAGTGCAGTCTTTGAGTTTCATCAAGTATTTCAAATCCTACTTGCTTTTAGCAAGCAAGGTTGTGTCATCTGCATATCACAGGTTGTTAATAAGCCTTTCTACAATCCTGATCGAAAGTTCTTTGTCATTTAGTCCAGCTTCTCAGATTATTTGCCGAGTATTTTGGTGTAAGTATGGTGTAAAGATTCAATCTTTTTTTTTTTTTGGGGGGGGGTGGCATCACTGCTCTCTGAAAAGATTCAATCTTAACACATCTTTCTCAAGTTTAAAACTGAGAGCATTCCTGTATTGTTCCCATCACTGCCTCTTGTTCCACATATAGGTTCTGCGTAAGTACAATGAAGTATTCTGAAATTCCCATTATTCTCAATGTTATCCAGCATTTATTATAATCCACACAATTGAAGGTTTTTGCATATTCAATAATACTCAGGTACTTATCTTTCAGGTGTTCCAATATCATCTGAGGTCAGTAACGATATCTTTTGTGCCATACCCTTTTCTGAATTCAGCTTGGATTTCTGACAGCTCTCTGTCAATAATTTTTAGCAAAAATGTCCTTGCATGTGATAATAATGATATTGTTTAATAACTTCCACATTATTTTTTCTCACATTTCTTTGGAATGGGCACAGATCTGTATCTTTTCCAGTTGGTTTACCCAGTAGTTGTCTTCCAGATTTCTCGCTATAAGTGAGTGATTGCTTCCAGTGCTTCATCAAATTGCTAAAATATTTCCATTTGATTTCCATCAGGTTGTGGGTAAACTGATAGATGAGTGATAACATTGGGGCTAGGGTCTTGAAAACATTTAAGTGATCATCTAAGTTACAACTATTGGATTTTCTCTGTATGGAATGGAGAAAAGTGAAGAAAATCTATGACTCAAGGAAACAATTGATCTAGAAGACTCATGGATCTTGCAAACCCCAGTCTTCACTTCCTTGAAATCAGAAGTACTAGATGGTGCCTAGATATTGACAGGAGCACAACTAAATGTCCTGAACATAGTAAGAGGGAAAAATGTGGAATGAAATTTAAGTCACAAAAATGACCAGACATATTGGTATAAATTTAAGTTTCTGGAAATGTTACCCATAGATACCCTTTGATACCCATCATTCCTGGAACTGAAGCTACCTCTATGCATCAACTTTCTGCCCTGATAGACAAGCCTATAAATGGAACAATAATACCAAAGTGGAATATACTTTTAGAACAATCCACTATACAAGATCAAAATAGATAACATATTCCCAAAACAAAATGCCAGGACAGGAATGTGTAGAAAGGAAGGTCAAATTGAAATGGGGATGCTAAAAGAGTGTTGTTACAATGTGGGGGTTTCAACCAATCTCACAAAACAAAATATATATGTTATTAGATGAAAAAACTAATTTGTTTTGTAACTTTCACCCAAACCACAATAAAATAGCTGTTTTTCAGAAAATAAAACACAAAAAGCCCGTGTTTCACAAAAGAGAAGAAAAAGGAAATATGACTGTGGGGTTGAAAAAATCTTGGGTAAATTTTCCCATAAGAGTAAGAACAGGTAGAGGTTAGACTGATGGTCATAGAAAGAAGGGCTAACGGTTATGGAGACATTAATCTGAAAAAAATATGAGCTTTATGGAATGAATGGTTACTGTTTGCAAGAATCTACAATGCTAAAATACACAACAAGCACTATATGTAGTCTCTGTGACCTCAATACTCAATTTTTAGAAAGAGATCTGTTTTGACTCAAGAACAAGGAAGATCACCTAAGGGGAAACTGGGAAAGGGTGAGCTAGGGTGGCACCAGGGTACTTTCTATCCAAGAAAGCATGAAACACTAGGTTAGAGGTTTTTCAACCGAGTCCTTATTTTAAAGAAAATCAAGTACCATGCACAGTTCCTTGGCAATCTCAGAGAACCCTTCCTTATCATTTAGTTTTAATCTCACTTTGGCAATCAGGTGCTTATATTACTTTCATAATTGAGATGTAGGGTGGAGTCTAGCCTGTTAATCTGGAGATAACCACTGAGTAGCCAATGAGCCCTCTGTGTGGGCATGGATTGCTCCTGATACATCTGAAAAGTCTTGTGCTATTTCCCTCATAGACATGAGACGCTATCTCCCCAGTTGTTGGGAGTCAGTCTCCAAGACGACAAGATGGCAGCATCCAAGTTGATGGAGGAGTTGAAGGAGAAGCCACACAGCCTTACCCTGATGGAACCAGACCTCTGAAGCTGGGGAAGCCACGTGGAGACCCTTGCCAGCGTTGGGTTGCTTCTACCACTACTGGATGCTCTTGATAGACTCTGAGCCTTGGAAGCGAGGGGCCAGGACTCTGCACCCACTGGCCTGTGACTTCGTGAGTTGGAAGGAGACTTTATAGGCTGGTATCAGGCATATGGGCTAATATTAGACTTATGACTTTGAACTGGACTGGGTTGGGATACTTTCTTAATGTCCCATTCCTCTTGTATATAAATCTTACCCTTATATCTATATGCATGTCTATGACTTTTTTTCCCTAGTCTACCTGGGCTAAGACACTCATCATAACAGAATAGTTTTCTTGAAATAGAAGCAAGGACAATAAAGGTGGTTGTCTAAAGAACTTTCTTGCTGCATTTACTGAGAACCTTGGAAATTTGGAATAGCTTGAAGCAACCTATCCAAACCTGCTGCTGCCTGGGACAGCGGAATGGAAACAGGAGGTAAAGGTGCATCTTGGTGAGCCTTCTAATTCCCAATTGATGTTGGCCTTTGTGTGTCCCTCCCCTGATCACCAGATACCTTAGACAGCCTGCTGTAAAGAATTCAGAGGCTCTCAAGCTCCCAGCAGGAAAACCTTTGAGCCCTGTTGTTGGAAATAGCTACTAACCTGCATCTCGGGCAGGTATTTTTAGGTCCTGTCTTGAAGACACAGAAACTTTCATACGTTTTAGCTTCTTTGTCTGGAGTCATTGCAACCCCAGACATGTCATTGAAGCGGGGTATAATTGTGGTCTCCTCCACCCACCAATCTGAGCAAGTCAAAAAGAGCTTCCTGCTGTGCTGCAGAGAGCGTGGAGAGCCTTTCCTGGCAAGGCAAAGTCAAAATGGATTTTTAAAAATAATAATATGTTGATCAAAAAGAGCAGGAAAAAAAATCTGTTGAAGAAAGGGGGCTCGGAATTGGGGCTGACCTGGAGTGAAGGGGTCTCTATTGTTCTAAAACCTGATCTCTGTTCTCCTTTGCAAGTTGTAGAATTCCAGCATGGAGGAGTCTGTCTCATATAATTTCATAGGAAATAAAGATACTGGGAATCATCTCAGTTAAATCGATGGATTTTTGTTCATGCGAGGCTCTCTGGAGAGTAATTATAATTGTCATTCACTAAGTATAACCTGACATTAAAAAGAAAAAGGCGGAAGAAACCATGTGGGATTGGCAAGAGGTGTATGGGTGGTGTGTGGGGAGCTGGGAGCAGGGCTGTTCCTCAGGGAATCTTGCAGTCATCTCTCCATGAGAAAAGTCAACAAACATGACACGGGAGCTGCTTTCTGAATGCTCAAGAACAACCTCCAGGGCTGATGTTCTCACTATAGGCCAATTGATTCCACATGTATTGGGGGACAGTAGTTCCTTCTTTCTCACACAATCACGGAAAGCAATGTTAATCAAATTACTTCGGAGAATGTTAGTCATCCCTGTCATCAGCGGGTCTTGCTATCAGAAGGGAATGGGTGGAGCCATCTGCAGAAGAACCTCATGGGAAAACATAAGTTAAGTGCTCACGATTTGAGAGTCAGTCCATAGAAGCAATAGAAGAACATAAAGATGTTATTGAAATAACTGGTGAAGATAAGGAAATATGGATTTTAAAATCTGTATGTCTTTAATGTGTCTAGGTAGACTAGAGAAACAAATCCATAGAAATTCATATGTGTATAAGAAAAAGTTTTATATACTGGGTAATTGTACATTAAGAAAGCATCACAGTTGAGTCCAAGTCAATAAATCTGATATTAGCCCACATGTTGGAAACCAATCTAAAAAGTCCTCTCCATACTCATGAAATACACGTAATGACATGGAGTGCAGGCTGATCACAGGTCAGTGGGTAGAAAGTCTTTGTACCCAGTGATGTTTTAGGCATCTCAGCACTTGCCGGGGTCTCCAGGTGGCTTCTCCACCAGGACTGCATCAAGTTAGGTCCATGTGGCTTCTCCTCAGGTTTGTCTGCAGGGAGTTAGCCTTGTCAGTAGAGGGTCTCCGAGGGTTAAGAGAGAGTCTTCCACCTCCACGGAAGAAAATACCAGAAATTCCCAGAATCCTTAAGCCATGCCCACACAGAGACGTCAGTGGCTATATCCTGACAGACAGCATAGATACCACCCCAACACTCCCAAACCTCAAATTGACACCAGATTATTTAACTACCACAGAAAATATGTAGGTAAAGAATTTGGTTCTGAATTTGGGCCTATCTGCTAATAGCTATGCTTCAGAAAGGTCATGCTACAATGTTAATGTAAATATTTCATGCATGCCATTTAATATAGAAATATCTGATGCTAGACACACTTCACATTTCACAACTGAAAACAGTAAAATTTTTTTAAATCTTACTGTTTCCCAACATTTACTGAATGCTTACCATGTGACAGCTTTGATATTGCAAGCTTTCATTTGATCTTTTATAGCAGTTGCCATCAAGTTGACTCTGATTCATGAGAATCCTATGGGAGACAAAATATAACTGTGCTCCATAATGGTTCCAATAGCTGACTTTTCAAAAAAAAACAGATCAAGAAGCCTTTCTTGTGTGCCACTTCCAGTTTTTTTTGATTAGCAACCAAGTGCATTAACTCTTTACATGACTTAGAGTCTTCATTTGATCCTCATAACAATTCTAGAAAGAAGTATCCATTTCATCTTTATTTTAAAGGGGAAGAAACCAATATTTCATGGAATTAAGTATCTTTCCCAAGACTCTGCAGGTTCTGTGTGGCCAGAACCTGAATTCTCTATTTGAATCTGTAACCATTAGACTGTATCACTTCTCTTGGGAAGTCTTGCCTCACTGTCTTTTTTTGAAAACTAATGAATCATACGTCACCCTGAACAAACAAAAGGAGAGGGCTTACACTTTTCTGAAAGCCACTTGGTTAATTAATGGGTGTCAGAAAATGAACACAGCTCCCACTCAGGGATCAATAAGGCAACCAGGAAAGAAACGGGGGGGATGGCCGCAAGCACACAGTAATATTCATACACCATTCTATGTGAAGACCCAGGTCTGAGTATGTCACAAAACGCCCACCTTTTATTAGAGTAAGAGCCCAGCCAGGCCAATCCCAAAAAGAGATTCAAAATGCAGGGCCAAAGGGAAGACGCCATCACAGATATGTCTGTATGGTATTTAGGTTCAGCCAAAAATAAATAGACCTGATCCTAAACAAATTGTAAAATTTCAGAGTTGAAAAGAGAAGTGGTTTCATGCTTACCTTTCACAGAAAGTAGAAAAGCAAAGAGAGAAAGTTAATTCAGTGATAATTTTACAGCTGAGAACATTTTGTCAGTGATTGGAAGAAAGGCACATTAGGGTTAGAAGCAGAAGTTGTACAGAGTAGAGCGTGGCACGGAGCGTCCTTTGATGTTTTCACTGTTCTTTCCCGCTTACAAAGACCCAAGAATAAAGGGAGGTAAGGGAAAGGAACCTAAGAATTCCCCCCAAGTCTCTGAAGTGGGAAAGAACTCCCTCTTGTAACATAAACAGTTTTATCAACAAGGAGAAGACCACTCAGTGTGAATCAAGAATCAGTTTGGCACAAACCCAGCATCTTAGTACCTAACGGGTGTGGGAACTGTTGCTCACAATTTTATGGGAACTTTTCTCTGCTTTAAGGAGCTCTTAGGTGGTTCAGTTAACACACTTCGTTACTAATTGGAAGGCGGGTGAGTTGAGTCCACCCAAAAGCAGCTGCAAAGAAGGCCCTGGCGATCTACTTCCCAAAGATCCATGATGGCAAACTCTTTGGAGCCGCACAGCTCTACTCTGGCTCTCTTGGGTTTGTGAAGAGTTGCAATCAACTTGCTGGACACGGGATCAGGTTCTCTCTGCTTCGGTTAGTTCTATCTATTCCAGAGTAATGAATGGTGCTTTAATAAACTCTGCATCTCTTACTGCTTTGCCTGCCTTATAACTCACTGCCGTCAAGGCAATGCTGACTCATAGCGCCCCTGTGGGCTACAGAGACCGTAACTGTTGACAGGCGTGCAAATCCCGGTTGATGCAATAAGTTCAAGTCACCACAAGTGAGCTCAGTTGGAGAAGGCAGGTGGTTAGGGTGCAACTCTTTCTAGCCCTTTAAATCTTGCTCGCTATATGTTCCCTTTGTAGGCTGGAAATAACCATTTCAATTTTAGGTAGGCAATGTTAATGTTAATGAAACATAATACATATGGGAAAAAAAGAATGATGCCCTCCCTGCACTGGACTCCTATACTTTTCTATGTATCATGATTACCCATGCCTAGAGAGGAGAAAAAAGAAAACATGCAATTTTCATTTCTATGATAGTTGTTGTTGTAAGTTCCCTACTTATCGCCACCATATGTATGCACAACAGAAGGAAACTGCCTGGGCCACAGCCATCCTTGTAAGTCTTGCTATGTTGAAGCCCATTGCTGCAACCACTGTGTCAATCCATCTGCTTGAGGACTTTCCCTTTTTTTCACTGACTCTCTGTTTTACCACGTGTGATATCCTTCTTCGGGAGCTGGTCCCCCTGATAACACTTTCCTGAAATATTAAAAATGGAAATAAGCTTTCTTGTTTTCAATATGTGCTTTAAATAAATATCCAAAATAAATTAGACCAAAGAAAAGCAATTGCCATAACCACCTTTACTTTTAATCGCAGAATACCAAAGACATATTGAGGAAATAAGTAATCCTGAGCATTTAGCAGCAGGGTGTCTGCTCTATAATTGTGTCTACTCCTGATCACCCCGTAAAGGAATTGCTTTTATGAAGCCACCCATTTTCATTCAACCTCTTGTGCGAACCGATAGTTCTCTAGTCCCAATTTGGTATGTCACTGCTCTCAAAGGTCAAATTCTCAACACTTCTGTCCTCTACACAAATGCCAACTCTCTAGACTTTCTTACACGTGAAGGCAGCCAGAAACAAGTAGAACAGCATCTGAATAGGTTCTTGATTTCAACCCAGCACATACCTCCCCCTACGATGAATGCTACCTCTTCTTCAGCCTGTTTTCCACAGAAGCTGAAGTAGGATCCAGGACAGAAGGGAAAGAAAATGGGAAGTATGAAATGAGAGCAGCCCAGCATGCAGGCCTTGATGTCAGATTATAGGAGAGTGATCATTAAATCCAAGATGACAGAAAACTGTAAAACCAGATTGGTTCCTTGCTACATGGAAGGAAAATATAATGTTGTTACCCAGCTCCGGCTTTTTTGGTAAATTGAAATTAAGGTTTTATTTGGAGCTATTTTTAAAGGTCCATTAATTAAAATTAGAAGCCAGGCCAATGCAAAAAAAAAAAAAAAACACCTAAAAAGGTGTTAGATCTGATCATCACAAAGGCCTATAATTTAAAAAAATGATGTTATCCGAATATCAAACACTCTAAATCCATGTTTGTTTTTAGTGAAAATAAACAAATTCAGGAGCAAAAGTAAAAAAAGAAAAGAAAAGATATGTGCAAAATGTAATGATAATGGTTGACTTCTAAACAGCCAAGGAAATTATAGTCATCATGTGTGGGAAAAGAACAAACACCTCTTAATTGCATTTCATTATAACGTACCTTTCTCTGCTCAGTTGTATATATTAATTATAAAAATCGTGTTGCAGAGTGGAGAGGCTCTACAATAGTAACCCCCCTTCTTCCTTTAATTCTGTCTGAAGCAGGATGGAAGAACAATATCATCTGTCATTTGCTGAAAGAGCTTTCAAAGACAAAATCATAAAAAGAATGAAAGGCTATTATATAAAAAAGAAAAAAATGCTTTGATTTCCCAGATTTTCCACTTATTAATGTTTAAGGTTATCTGTGTTCTTTTAGAACAGTACCTGCTCATATTGTTTTGTATGTGTATATTCAGGTAACATCACTTGCTGATAACTGTATCACATGGCATATGCATTACGTAGATAATTTTTAATGGAGTGTGTGGGAAGAAAGCATAATTATGGAAAGATGCCATACAGGTTTAAAGAGTTTTGTTTTGTTTTGTTTTTGCCAGGGGAAGGTTGGATTTGAGGCCAACACTTTGATAACAACCTGTTTTCTGTCTAACCTCTTGAGACAGTCATGGAGGGTAGGATCTTGTGCTATATATACAGTAGAAAAGACTGCCTCTAGGCATGATAAGGACTTTCAGATTATCAGTGTTTTGAGATGATGGCATCCAAGGAACATTAGGAATCATCCATAATATACATCTTCCAAAACAGGTGAAAGCCATCTGTTTGGCAAGGGCTAACGTGTGAATCTGTAGAGAGTTCAGGATCTTAACCTGGACTGCAGGGTAAACCTTGGTAGTACAACTGTTTGCATTTGACAAGGAACCAAGAGCTTGGAGGTGTGAAGCTGCCCAGCTGTACCTCAGCAGGAAGAACTAGTTTTTCATCTGCCTCTGTACAGATTTGAAACTAGAAAATCTGACAGAGTTGTTCTACTTGGTAATCTGCAGGGTCATTTTGAACTAGAGTGATTCCAGAGAGACAGACTTGGTTTTTGTAGTATGTGTATAATGAAGGCCTTGGTATAAATAGTTAACATATTTGAAAATTAGCTAAAAGGTGACCAGGTAGAATCCACCCAGAAGTACTAGAGAAGAAAAGCATGGTTTGGCAGTCATGTGCTTATGTTAATGTTATGAGTGAAATGTAGGGGTGGAGTCTAGCCTGTTAATCTGGAGATAGCAATTGTATAGTCAATGAGGTCTCTGTGTGGGCATGGCTTTCTCCTGAGACTTCTGGGGAATCTAGTGATATTTCCCTCATGAAGATGAGAAGCTATCTTCCTCAGTTGTTGGGGGCTAGTCTCAGAGATGATGAATCACGGACAAGACAAGATGGCAGCGTCCGAGAAACTGGAGGAGCCGGCAGATACACCACACAGCTTTGCCCTGATGGAGCCAGACCTCTGAAGCGGGGGCGTCCACATGGAGACCTCTGCCAGCAATGAGTTGCTTCTGCTATTGATGGACCCTGAGCCCTGAAAGCGAGGAGCCATGTGGAGACCCCTGCCAGCTCCGGGATTCTGCACCCAATGACCTGTGACTTCGTGAGTTGGAAGGAGACTTATAGACTGATTTGGGGCATATGGGTTAATATCGGACTTATGATTTTGAACTGGACTGGGCTCAATGTCTTGTTTCTCTTGTATATAAACCTTTTCCTTATATCTATATGCATATCTATGAAATTTGTTCCTCTAACCTATCCGGACTAACACACAGTGATCTACGTCCGAAAAATCAGCCATTAAGAATTCCATGAAACACAATTCCATTCTACTCTGACACACACATGAGTTGTTGTGAAATTGATGGTGACTGTTTTCTTTAATGCTTATAGTTGACTTTTATTTTCTGGACAGAGTTTCCTAATTTACTGGCTGCTTCTTGGCTGGATCTTGAAAAAGATTTAAAAAATGGGGCTCTCCGCCCTTGGTATTCACTGGGTAACTCGTCTTAATCAACAGCATTGTCCATACATAGGAACTTGCTGGACTTGCAGGATACCAGGTTGTGAGAATGATATTTAAGCTAGAGATGCATGTGTTCTTCAAAACATAGATGAGACCCCAGGGATAGTGAGTCACAACCATCTCTGCAGCAGAGCCACCTTTCCCCAGTGGGGACCACAGATGCTCAGGTTCCATCCCAGACCATGCCATTGACTGGCTGTGTGACCTTAGCTAATATAACGGTGGCAAAATACCTTTCCTTCATAGGTACTTAAGAGAGAGAGAGAGAGAGAGAGAGAGATAATGACCAGAAGAATTCCTGGCACATAGAAAAACAGTGTCAATAATTATTATTGTTAGAAATTCCCTGGAATTTGTCCATGTCTGAAAATTATCAATAATGAGATCACAAAGTCAGTCCAAAATGCTAGCTGTTAGCTAAGAAGATTTGAGGGCTGTGAGTTTTTGTTTAAAAGGAAGAACACTGGCTGAGCCCAGGAAGCATAGTGTTTGTGGGTAAGACTACGGCCCACTGGGATGAAGGTTCAATTCCAGCTCCACAGGAGCAAAGGCTGGGCCTCCTACTCCCACCACCAGAGGGCAGTGATGCCAAAAAAAAACAAAAAAAAAAAGGAGGAACACTTTGGGAAAAGATGGTAAGGATGAGGCACAGCTTAAAGTCTGTCATCAGTGCGACTGAATGTGTAGACATTTTGAATCATTTTCTCATGTACATTTCAGCAATAACAAATAAATTGGACTGAGCCCCTGTGGCATAGTGCTTGAGTGTGGGACTGCGGCCCATTGGCGTGGTGGTTCAAATCCAACAGCAGTGCTTCAGGAGCAAGGCTGGGCCTCCCACTCACACCAGAGGGCAGTGATGCCAAAAAATTTTTTTTTAATAAATCATCTTGCTAAAGAAAATGCCGTGATTTAGTTTAGACTAAAGCAGTAGTTTTCGATCAGAGGTGGTTTTGCATCCACAGAGATGATTGATGATCCCTGGAGATATGTTTGATAGTCACTATCGAGGGAGACATGGCGCTGGTGTGTAGTGGGTGGAGGCTAGCAATGCTGATATATATCTTACAGTGTCCAGGACACTCATAATCAAGAAGTTTCCCACCTAAAACATGAGTAATGCCAAAGTTGAGAAACTTGGATCAGAAAACAAGGGCATGAAAAACTTGACATGGATCATCTAAAGCCCAGGTTAAGCGTCTCTGAACTCATGAGAAGCGACTTAATACTTTAGCTTTTAAATGGAAAAAGGAGAATCACCACTAATCAAAATACCAGGTACCAAAATACCAAAAATACAAGTAAAATGCTTAGAAGGATTTCAGCTTTGCAGGATATACAAGTAGTAACAGTCCAACCTAGCATAACTAGACCTCCAGCATCTTCACCTGTCATCTCACCCACATCTCAAAGCCAGTCCACTCTGTTTACTTTATTTGGAGTACCCTTTGTTCCTAGTAAATCTGGATTTATTACTGCTACTTTCTTGATGATGTTTAGCCCTGGTAGACCTTTATAAGATACCTCATAACTGCCTGTTTTATCATTATATCTCAAAGTTTAGCCCTTTATCTGGCACAGATCTCAGTTCGTAAGGTATTTATTTTAAGAGTATATTGAAGCTGGGTTTGGCTCAGGGATAGTAGTAAGACATAGCAGGCAGCTTAATTTCCCTGTGCTCCAGGTCCCACCGTTTCTTTTTAAAGACTTGAGTATGGGGTTATTTTGGAATCTCATTAGGATTCCCAGAAAGAATATGAAATAAAAGAGAAAAGAATAGGCTGATATTTGGCCATCTGCAAGCAACACAGGTAATGGGAGAGGAAAGCAAACTACAATGATTTCAAATGTTGTTCTTGTCAGATGCCATCGAGTCGGTGCTAACCCACACTGAGTTCATGCCCAACAGAATGAAACACTGCATGGTCCTGTGATATTCTCACAAGTGTTCTTATGCTTGAGCCCCCTGTTGCAATCACTGTGTCAGTCTCTCTTACTGATTGGCTCCCCCTTTTTCACTGCCCACTGCTTTACTGAGCACATCTAGGGACTGGTCTCTCCTGACAACATGGACAAAGAATGTAAGATTTAAGTCTTCACATCCTTCATTCCAAGGGACACTCTCTTCCAGGATAAATTTATGAGTTCATGCAAGACAAAATCCTTAGTGAAAATACAAGGAATCCAGAACAGATGCACCCCTCAGGACCAACAATGAGAGTGGAGATACCGAAGGGTGGAGGGAAGTTGGGGTAGAAAGGGGGAGTTGATTACAAGGATCTACATTTAACCTCCGATCTGAAGGAAGGACAGTGGAGGAGTAGGCGAGGGGAGACATTGGGCGGTGTAAGATATGACATAATAATAATAATAATTTATAAACTACCAAAGGTTCGTGATGGAGGGAGGAGTAGGGAGGGACACAAAAAGATGAAGAGCTGATGTCAAGGACTCAAGTAGAAAGCAAATGTTTTGAGAATGATGACAGCAGCAGGCATGCGAAAATGTTTGGCACAATATATGTATGGATTGTGATAAATGCTGTACGAGCCCCCAATAAAATGATTTATTAAAATTCTTAAAAATTCTTGACAATTTCAACCTTTTCCCCCATTTATCATAATGTTACCTATTTGCTAGCTGCGAGGATTTGGGCCTTGTTTACATTGAATGATAATCTACACCAAAGACTACAATCCTTGACCTTCATCAACAAGCGCTTTCAGCAAGCAAGGTGTTTCATCTGCATATTGCAGGTTGTTAATAAGCCTTCCTCCAATTCTGATGCTGCATTTTCCTTCATATAATCCAGCTTCTTTGATAATTTACTCAGCATACAGATTTGATACATTTAATGAAGGAACGCAACCCTGAACAGCTTTCCCGATTTTAAACTATGCAGTGCTCTTTGCTCTGTTCACACAACTGCCGCTTGATCAATATATACGCTTTACATGAGTACAATGAAGAGTACTAGAAGTCCTATTCTTCTCAAGGTGATTCAAAGTCTGTTATGCTCCCCACAGTTGTCAATAAAACACAAGTAAACACCTTTCTGGTATCTGCTTTCAGCTAATATCTATCTTACATCAGCAACTATGTCCCCTCTTCTACATCTTTTTCTGAGTCTGCCTTGAATCTCTGGCAGCTCCATCTCAATGCACTTTGACAACTGTTGTATGATCTTCAGCAAAACTTTACATGCACGCAATATTATTTGATAGTTAAAGCATTCTGATGAGTCCTCTCTTCTTGGAATTTGCACAGATATCAATCTCTTTCAATTAGTTGGCCAAGTATCTGTCCTCCAAATTCCTTGGCATAGATGAGAAAGTGTTTCCAGAGCTTCATTAGCTTGGAAAGGCATTTCAATTGGTAGTCAGTCCATCGATTTCTGAAGCCTGGTTTTTGACTAGTGCTTTCATTACAGCATGATCATCTTCCTTCTGCACCCTTGGTTCTTGCCCATATATTATTTCCTGAAAAGATGGACTATCAACTAGTTCTTTTGGGTACAGTGACACTTTTTCTTTCCATTTTTTCTTGATGCTTCCTGAAACATTCGATATTTTGTCCACAGAATCTTTCAAGATTTTATCTGGAGACTTAGATTTTTCCCCTCAAGTTCTTTCAGTCTAACATAGGCTGAAAATGTTCTCTTTTGGCTTTCTAAATATAGATCTTTATACATTGCACAATAAGATTTGGATTTATCTTCTTGACCTGTCCTTTAAAATCTTCAACTCAGCACTTCGACTTCATCATTGTTTCCATTTTCTTTAGCTTCTCTATAATTAAGAGTAAATTTCAGAGTGTCTTCTGACATCCACTTTGATCTTTTCTTTCTTTCCTGGCTTTTTAATAACCTTTTGTTTTCTTCATGAATGATGGTCTGGATGTCCTCCCACAGTTCCTCACATCTGTCATTAATATTCAATGCATCAAACCTGTTCCTTAGATGTACTCACAATTCAAGTGGGGTATATGAAAGGTAGTATTTTGGCTCTTTTAGACTTCTTTGAATTTTCTTCAGCTTTATTCTGTACTTACATTTAAGCAATTGATGATCTGTTCCAGAGTGAATCCCGGACCTGATTTTAGTTGCTGATATTGAGTTTCTTTAGAACCTCTTTCTACAAATGTTGTCAACTTGATTTAGGTGAATTCCTTCTGGAGAAGTCCATGTATATTTTCACTTTTTGAGTTGGTCAGAAAAGGTATTTGCTATGAACAAATCCTTGGACTTGCAAAATTCTTTTTTTTTCTTTTGGACTCGCAAAATTCTATTATGGGATCTCCAGCTTCATTTCAATCATCAAGCCCATGTAGTTTCTTCTTCTTTGTTCCCAACTTTTGCATTCCAATTGTCAATAATTATCAAAGCCAACTGATTAAAAATTTGATCAATTTTCAGCTGAAGTCTTTGGTAAATTCTTCAATTTCTTCCTCACCAGCTTTTGTAATTATTGCATAAATGTGGATAATAGTATGGATTCAACTTCATTGAAGGTGTATAGAGATGATACTATCTATCACAAACAACATTGGGCTTCACGATTGATCTTGAAATGTTCATTTTAACAATGAATTTCATGCCATTCCCCCTAATTGTATTATTCTCATCATAGCAAGTCATATGAATTTCTGATTCAAAATGAACAAAGGCAGTCCATTTCAGCTCACTAACACTGAGGATAAAAAACTTTACACAATCAATTAATCTTTGAGGACTCCTACTTTTCCTAGACTTGCATTTCATATATAGCAATTTCTAGTTATTAGTAGATTTCTGTAGTTGTTTCTTCTTTTTCTGTGCTACAACCCAGTAGCAAAGGAAGATTCTGAAGGCTTTACTGTCACAGACATTACTCCATGTGTGACACTATGGTGGACTCTACTTTGAGAAAACAGCTCCTCCTCAGTCAGATTCTGAGTACTTCTGACCTGAAGGCCCATTCCCTAGCACCATCTCTTAAAATGTTCTGCTTTCATTCATCTAGCCTTCAGAATCTGACAATATTTTTATGTTATGCATGAGGTTTACAGAGGCTTCTTCCTTTAATGTCAGAAGCTGATTCCTTCTTAAATTTGTTTTTAGTCTGAAAGCTCTACTGAAACTTGTTCACTTTGAGTGATCCTGCTGATTTGAAATGTCAGTGGCATAGCTTCTACCTTCACAGCAACACATAAACCACTACAGTAAGACAAACTGACTGACAAATGGTGGTTTCAAGTTTTAAGAGAGATAAAAAATGGTTGACACTTGTTATTTTTAGATGACATCAAGTCAGATGAGACTCACAGTGACCTATGCACAGCAAAGAATGACGACAACAACAACTACAAGCAACAACACTACAGCATCCTGACAATTGTTTGTTTGAGCCCATTGTTCAGCCATTGTAATAACCAATCTCATTAATGGTCTTCCTCTTTAGCTGATCCTATACTTCCTGGAATATGATCTCCTTTTCCAGGCATTGATCTCTCTTGTTAACATCTCCAAAGTGCCTGAGACTTAATATCCCTATCCTCACTCCTAAGAGCTTTTGGCTATAATTATTCTAAGACAGATTTATTTGCTGTTGTGGAATTGACTTTCCTTTTTTTACTGGCAGTCCACAGTACTCACAGTACGCAGTATTCTTCACCAGCTCTCTAATGCAAGAATATTCTCTCTTCCTTCATCTTCCTTATTCAAGGAAAGTCACTTTCATGTGCATATGAAGTGATTAAAAATACCATGGCTTAGTCCTCAAAGTGACATTAAGACATTAAAGAGGTTGGTTTTGGACAACACACTTGCCATATGCAGTAAGTCTTAATTTCTTGACTGTTGCTTTCATGAGCATTGACTGGGATCCAAGGATGATGAAACTCTTTATCATGTCAATTTTTCCTCTCTTTATCATCTTAGCTAGTGGGCTAGTGGTGAGGATTTAGGTTTTCTTTACATTTATTTGCAATCTAAACTACAGGCTGAAGTCCTTGATCTTTATCCACAAGTCTTCTTGATTTTCAACAAGCAGTTTTATCATTTGCATATCACAAGTTGTTAATAAACCCTTCTCTACTACTGATGACACGTTCATATTCATATAGTCCAACTTCTTGGATTATTTGTTCCACATACAGATTGAATAGATATGGTGAAAACATACAATTTTAAAGCAGAACTCGCCTGATTTTAAATCACTCAGCATTCCCTCTTCTGTTCAAATAGCTACTTCTTTTCTTATGTACAGGTTCTGCATGAAGTGTTCTGGAATTCCCTTACTTCCCATAGTTTGTTATGATACACAAAGTCAAATACTTTGCACAATTAATAAAACACAAATATTTTTTTGCTTGCTACTTTGCACTTTCTGCCAAGATCCATTGGAAATAATTATCTTTTTTTTGCCATGTCCTCTTTTGAATTTGGCTTAAATTTCTGGAAGCTTCTTGTCAATTTATGACTGAATCTTTGTTCAATGATTTACAGTAAAATTTTAGTTGCATGCGATATTATTTATATTTCTATATTTTACACATTTTCTGGGGTCACCTTTCTTTGGAATGGTAACACACAGATCTCTTCCAGTCATTGGGCCATGTACTTGTCTTTCAGACTTCTTGATTTGGTGAATAAGTGCTCCCAGTGTTTCATAAGTTTGTTGAAACATTTCTATTGGTAGTCTGTCAATTCCAGAAATCTTCCTTTTCACTAATACCTAAAATGCAGCTTAACTTCTTCTTTCAGTACCATTGGTTCTTGATCATATGCTGCCTCTTCAAATGGGTGGATGAAGACAGCTTCTTTTTGGTGCAGTGTTTATGTATATCACCTATAAATGTTTCCAGCACAGTTCATTATTTGTCCATAGTCTCTTTCAATATTACAACTGGATGCTTGAATTTTTTTCTTCTGCTTATGTCACTTGAGCTACCTGTATCATGCTCTTCCTTTTTGATTTTCTGACTCCAGGTCTTCACACATTTCCTTAATCCTATGTCTTCTCATGCTATACTGATCTTTGAAATTGCCTCTTCAGCTCTTTCCCCTCATCATTTCTTCCACTTGCTTCTCTATGCGTAGGAGCAAGTTTGAGTCATTTCTCCTATCCATTTTAATCTTTTCATTCTTCTTGTTGTTTTTGTTGTTGACAGTTTTCTTTTTTTCATGTATGATGTTTTCAATGTCATCCATTAGGTCTTTTTTGTTTGTTTTGTTTTTTATTTAATCATTTTATTGGGGGCTCGTACATCGCTTTTCAAGATACATAGTTACATATACTGTGTCAAGCACTTTCACATGCCTGCTTTTGTTAACATTCTCCAAATATCCACTTTTCCACTCAGGCCTTTGATATGAGCTTCTCTTCCTCCCCGCTCCATCCTTTACCCACTTCCCTACCCCCAGTCTTCCATCCATTAGGTCTTGATGTCAATTCATTAAGTCTTTTGTCACTAGTGTTTAAGGAGCCAAATATTTTCTTGAGATATTCTCAAAATTCAAATCGGATCTATTCAAGGCTATATTTTGTCTCTTATGGACTTGTTCTATATTTGCTTCAGCTTCAACTGGAACTTTCATATGTAGTGAACTTTCATTGGTACCGTGTTCCACAGTCAGCCACTTGTTTTGTTGTGGCTCTTGATATTGTATCTCTCCATTATTGATATTTATTCCCTGAGATGGAGTCACTTAATTTCTGTGTATTCTATTTGGAGAAGTTCTCAGGCACAGTCACCTTTTGCGCTGTTGAAAAAAGTTATTTGTAATGAAGAAGTCATTGCTTATAAGAATAAACCAGCCTCTCACAGCATCACGGGGTTCACAGGTGCAATTTTAGGGTGGTAATGCATAAAGATCATAGTAATGTCATGGAGAAAAGAAGCGGTAGGAGAGAATAGAAAACAAAGGAGTCAGGCATATATTATGGTAGCATGCTCACCTCTGGGATGGCCATGATTTCAGCAGCCAAGTTCATGCAGAGAACTGGAGGAGCAGAAAGAATCTTTACTGTCTTGGGATATTTGTAGGTAGTCAAAAGACATGCATATTCAGTAGTTACATGTGTTACAAGGTGGGTGGTATCACAGTAGAGACCATCCACTCACAGGTGAGGAAACCTAAAGTCTGCATTTTGAGAATGAATGAGGGGAAATGGGTGCCCTCTGGGAAGAGATAACCAAAGAATGCCAGCTTCTCCAGGGAGGTAGAAAGAACCATGTGCTCACTTTAAGGCAGCATAGCTGTTAGGGGAGAATCTGTGGGAATGACATTTAGTTTCCCACAGTTGGTCTCATAAAAGCTTATCATGCAAGCTCCAACTTCATTTCTATCACCAAAGCCTTATTTTCCAACTACTGATCCAGCTTCTTTGTTTTCAACTTTTGAATTCCAATTGTCCATAACTATCAGTGCAGCTTAACTCCATGCTTGATCAATTTTAGATAGAAGTTGGTAGACTTCTTCAAATTCTTCAATATTAATTTTAGTGCTGTGGTTCTCAACCTTCCTGGTGTGCTTTCTATTTAGAGGTTCTGAAAGACAGTGCAACAAGATGTGACAGAAAGGAGGGGGGGACCTGATTTATGGCAGACAGGGGACTGATTTTCCCACCTTGACAATGCACCTGCTCGTGCAACCATCTCAGTATGTCAGCTTTTGACAAAAGCAGTATGCCTCTCTTGCCCCACAGACCTTACTTATCTGACTTTGCTCCATTTGACTTCCTTTTGGTTCCAAAAATGAAGAGGGACATGAAACAACAGTGATTTGATGACATAGAGGAGGTGAAGAAAAAAAAGGGGGGAAGGTGCTGTCAGCCATCCAAATGGATGAGTTTGAAAAATGTTTCTAAGTATGAAATCTCAGATTTGATAAATGTATTAAGTATAATGAAGGTGATAAGATTGTTTCATTAAAAAATTAAATGCAAAGCTTTGAAAAATAAGCATCCATTTTGAGTGTCTTCCAGCTTGAAGGACACATGTGTTCTTCACTATATCTCATGACACTGTGCTGTTATTCATAATATTTTCAGTATACCTGACAATGTTTCATTGTCATTCATAAGTTTTTAAATGACTAATCACTCAGAAAGGCCAGCCCATGATGTCTTAGTCTGTTCCTGATCTGGAAAGTCCCTTGATACCTGTTCACCTTGATTGACCCTACTTGTATTTGAAATACCAATGACATCATTTCCACCATTATGGCAGCATACAAGGCACCACAGTGCAACAAACTGGCAGACAAGTGTTGGGGTACACATTCAGATCAAGCTGCTGCAGGTCCAAATTGGCTTCACCACTTACATGCCAAATGACTTGAAAAAACTGCTCAAAGATTTCATGTTCTTATTAGAATATTGGACTAGCTATTTAAAAAGGAGGTCTGGAGGCACAATATTTAAGTAATCTGAAAGATTGGTGCTTGGGAGAAAAACCTGTTGATACCTCCCACAATGACTATAGCAAAATACATCCTGTAAAGTAGTTCTACGCTGTCCCTTGGGGTCACTTTGAGTCAAAATTGACTCCATATATGTAGTAATTATAATAATCATTGGCATGACTTCATATGAGCCTTCTAAGAATTAAAGGGGGACATATCATCCTCAACAAGTATTATGATCTGACTACGTGTGGTGAATGCATTGTTAGGAGGAAGCATACATAAACCACTTGGCACAGTGTCTGACAGAAGTGGATTCTCAGCAAAGAGGTTGTAAAGTTGACCCCAATTCATAACACCTGATGTGTTTCAGAGTGGAACTGTGCTCCACAGAGTTTTTAATGGCTATGCCCTTCCCAAAATAGATCACGAGGCCTTGTCCTGAGCCACTTTTGGGTGGCTACCAAAATGTTGGTTAGCAGCTACAGTTAATGCATATACTGCTGATTCTCTTAGAGGCAATCTGGGTTCCTGACAAGTCCATCAGGGACCTTATTCTGCAGCTCAGCATTATCACCTAGGTGAGAACACTGGTGAGCATCTTTGGGAATTTGGTGCCATTTTCATGCCCAGGGAGGTTTGACTTAGTACAAAAAATTAAATAGTGCTGTCAAATAATTGAAGTTAGCAAATTGAATTGTCCATTGCCAAATCTCCATAAGCATGTTCCAAAATTAGGTGGGCAGAATATATCAAAGCAGACTGGGAAATATATCATTGCCTTAGGATTTCACAAAGAAGACTGGGAGAATTGTTTACCACTGTGTTAGTTAGAGTACCTAAAAGGTGGACCCAACTCATATCCATAGAAATAGAGACTTGTTTGGTAAATAGAAAAGGTCACCACAGTGGAATTCTTTTAAAGGTATTAAAATTGAATAATAGAAATTTATAGACAACATTCTTTAAAATAAATATGTCCATAATGCCTATGTAAAATGCCATCTCCTTGGGGAAACAATCCAAGATAAATGCAAGACTGTCTATGGCCATACCACCCTGAATGTGCCCAATTTTGTCTGATCATAAATGCAAGGCATGAGTATAGTTATGTGAGAGGTAGACTTTGTGCACTGTTCAATTTTTTAACCTAAAATCTTCTTTAATGTTATTAAAAACCTTATCCAATTTTAAAATGTCAATAATATAGTTAAATACTTTAATACTGCATAATATCTAAGAATTTTCCCATCTTGAAAATAAAATTTCAAAACAGTATCAAAAGTAGGGAAAATATACATTGGAAAAATCAGATGTGGTCTTTAGCTAAATAGTAATTACCTAGCACCAATCCATCTGAAAACAAAATATTATGCAGATGGTCATTTGCATGCTTAACTATAGAGAGAAGAAGCAAGTACTTTATGATGTGGCAGTGGATTACTTTGAAAGCAAAGATTCACTGACCAAGCTTTCATCTCTCCTTAACCTCGAGTTCTCTTTGTACATTCAGCTTTGATACTGAGTTAGACTGGTTTGACTAGAGAAACAAGTCCAGTGACCCTCATATCTCTGTCAGAGTTTTATATCAAGAAGAAAGTATATATCAAGCACACACTCCAGTCCATAAGTCTGATACTAGCCCATAAGACTGATAATAGTCCGTAGTCCCTCTTCAAACTAATGCCATCACAAATAATGATGCAGAATGCAGGAAGATCGCAGGCCCATAGGTGCAAATCCCCTGGGCCCAATGATATTGGATGCATCTCCAAGGCATTGACAGCAACCAGAGTCCACCAGCAGGAAGGCAAAGGCAGAGAGGGGGGGGGGGGTGCGTGGAATGTCGCCAGGACTCTCTTCATGAGAAAGCCACACCCACAAGGAATCACCATCAGCCTATGACCGGATGGGCAGGCTAAAATCCACCCTGACACTTATGTACCTTCAAGTGGACGTGAAATTATGTAACTACCATAGAGTCTATGACCACTCTCCAGCCTAGGGTGCCAGAGCTGTGGCTACTGACTGGAAGGCTGGACATCAAGTCCACGCACAGGCATCCAGGAAGGAAATCAGTCACTGAAACCCTCGGAAGCAGAGTGTTACTGTGACGCACATGGGGTTGTCATGAGTCAGAATCAACTCCACAACAACGGCCCTGTTTCCTAGCTTGGGGTATTTCTGCTCTGTGCTGGGGCAGATCAAAATGTTCAGACTCCCACACACTAGAGTCAGAAATATCTGTCTCCAAACTCTGCTTGCCTTAAGTCTTCTGTCTTTCTTCAGGTAAGTTGCTTCCTTTATGAACTTCAGTCTCTTCATCTATAGAATAGAAATAGCATCACCTATTTATTTTGAGGGTTAGATAATAGAATACACATGAAACATTGAGGACAAATAAGTGCCCTACTTGTTATAATATTAATATTCCTTTAGTATTATATTCTTTACAAGCTTCCCTCTTGTTTTGAGCCAGCTCAGGGGCCAGGATGTTAGAAGTGTTTGCATGATGAGATCTTTTAAATTTATTTTTATTTTTTGCTTTCTCTGTTACTCCTTCCCACACTGGAGTTCCTTCCCCTTGTTAATTGCTGCTCTCCTCACGGTGACAGCTGTGTCTTTCCTGTTTGCTAGTTGATGGATCAATCAAATGATGCTTTTGTAATGTAGTGAATTGGGGGCTGCTTAAGTGCCTAGTGGAATGTGTGGAGCTGACAGCTCCCCTGGAGACAGAGAGAGGTTACGCATGTATAACAGGAAGCCCCAGGGGCTGCCAAACAGGTGCTCCAACCCAAATCTGCTCTGGATAACCATCTAGCATGAGGGGTTAATGTCTCTTTGCCTTCCTGGGTTTCCCTAGATCTAATTTCCCTGGTGATGGTGGAAAATAATTAGAGATCAATGTCCCAACAACACAGGTTCCATACATCCACCTTATTTCTCTCAATCTCCCACCTCTCTTTTTGCAAATCATTGCCATTCAGAGTTTGTCTGGCTTATGTGTAACACTATCAATATCTGTTCACTATAGGGAAGATGCGATTCTCTGACCAACATTTTCCTGGTAAGGACCCTAAATCTGAGATCACCTTAGTGAGCAACCTCTGCAGAAAACATTTGATTTTAAAGTAGGTCCTTCAACAATAGGAGTCCTTGAGTGGCACCAGTGATTAATGTGGTCTGCTACTAATTAATGTGGTGAAGGTTTGAGTAAACCCAGAAGAACCAGGGAGGAAAGGCCTGGCCATACCCTCCTTACTTTAAAGAACTCAGCATTGAGTGAGAGAAAGATAATGAGTTAGTTACAGAGGCCACCACTTTTATGTCGTTTCATCCTGTGGTGGCTTAAGTGCTGCTTTGATATTGGCCAGCATGCCATCACTATTTCAAATCCTAGAAAGGTCACCCACAGTGGGCGGGTTTCATCAGAGCTTCCAAAGTAATAGACACTGCGAAGAAGGACCCATTAATCTATTAATTTTTTTTTTTTAGCATCACTGTTCTCCGGTGGTGGGAGTAGGAGGCCCAGCCCCACTGCTGGAATTGAACTTCCGTCCCAGTGGGCCGCAGTCTCATGCACAGCCACTACGCCACCGGGGCTCAGCCCCAATCTATTAATTTTTTGATGGCCAATAAAACCCTTGCATATATATCAATGGAATATTATCTGATAAAGTGTTGGAAGATGAGCCACTAAGGATCAGAGGCCTCAGAAAACAACTGGAGAGGAGCTATCTCCTTAACTGTATCTGACCTTAATTATGTAGATGGAACGACATTTCCTGGACTTTTATTTGTCAAAGTGGCACGACTAAAATGAAGAAGAAACAGCTGCAACTATACAATAATAGCTAGAACATCGAATCTGATATATGCATTTAGAAAAATTGAAAGTCATTAAAAATGAAATGGACCCTATAGAGATTGATGTCCTACTAATTAATGAGTTAAGTTGGATGGATATTGGTCATTTTGAATTGGATGATCATATATTTACTATGCTAAGAATGGCAAATTGAAGAGGAATAATGTTACACTCATCATTAAGAAGAACAGCTTAGAGGGGTTGAGCCCTGGTGGTGTAGTGGTTGTGCGTGGGACTGCGGCTCACTGGGTTGTAGGTTCAAATCCAGCAGCAAGGCTGGGACGCCTATTCCCATCACCAGAGGGCAGTGATGCCCAAAAAAAAACAAAAAGAAAAACAGCTTAGTCTCTATCCTCAAGTTGATGGTATAGTAATATCTATATAGTTAGAATATTAAAAACACTACTATTATTCAAGTTTATGAATTTATTGGTTCATAATGCCAAGGATAAAGAAATTGAAGATGTTTTCAACTTCTATACCCTAAAATTGATCAAGCTTGCAATCAATATGCATTGATAATGACTGGTGGTGAGAATGTAAAATCTGGAAAAAAGAAGGTGCGAAACATGATTAGAAAATATGATCTTGGTGACAGAAACAATGCTGACACCAACATGACAGAATTATATAACACCAATGACTTATTGGAAATATTCTTTTTTTTTGGAGGGGTGGGCATCACTGCTCTTTGGTGGTGGGAGTAGGAGGCCCAGCCCCACCGCTGGAATTGAACCTCTGTCCTAGTGGGCCGCAGTCCCACACACAACCACTACGCCACCAGGGCTCAGCCCGGAAATATTCTTTTTAGCAACACAAACAACTATACTGGTCCCTTGCCAGATGGAACACACAGGCATCAAATTGACCATGTCTGTAGAAAAATGATCATGGAAAATTTAAATGCCGTAATCAAGGTGTTATAAAAGCATGAAAATGTCACCAAGGAGAGCTAAGAAATTTTGATTTGCAAGACAGCCCAGAAGTAATGAGAATCAGCACAAATCCCATGAAGGAGTAGGTTATAAATAATGGGCAAAAAGGGGAAAAATTGAACCTTTGAGGTAAGAGCACAGAGCCACAAAAATGCAGTGGGTACAAGAAATAGGAGGAAATAAGTCAACCCCCAACAAGCACATTAACTATAGGGAAGGCACTGGGACCCACAGCTCATAGTCACAATCATAATAATTATAAGAGCCAAAGCCAACCAATTGCCATCAAGGCAGCCCTGTCAGATGGTAACATTGTGTACTTCTGAGTGCTTTACAGAGGCAGATACACACACACACACACACACACACACACACACACACACACATACACACACCACTTTGATTGGTGTACATTTCACACATCACCCAATTCAGTGGGTCAATCACATCAGGAAGAGCTGTACAATGATCAGCACATCAGATTGGGAACATTGTCTTCATTCTTAGCCTCATCTTTATTAGCTCCACATTCCCCCTCCCCAAAACTCCTCTGCCACACACTAAGGGTCTCGGAATCCAGTTACTGTCTCCGTAGATGTACCTACCCTGGACTTCATATATAGGACAACCTTTGAAAAGAAAATATGCTAACAGCAGCAACAGAGTAAAACAGATAAAAATCTCAATGGAAAAGAAAAACTTGAAAACTAGAACGAATGTAAATAGACCATAGGGATGCTCACCTCGTAAGGTGCAGGATTTTAAACTAACTACAACTGCAATGATGCACTCTCCAATGCATTTAATATGACAGCTAGGCTGGTCACATTCCTGGTCCGTGGTCACAAGGGAATCACCAAGGGTTGAATCCACATATAGTTCCCCTTCACATTAAAAAAAAAAAAAACTGAAACAACTTTAAAATTACTCAAAAGTAAGATTAAATGATAAGAAATTACCCTTTTGGGCTCCAAGGTGGCTCCCCGATGGCGACCATGCAGACCCTGTCTTCAACCTGGGGCGGGGGGAGCGAGGCTGACAGACTGTGCCTGCAGTCTCTGCCTGGGTGTGGCCATGTAGGAGCCTGAGATGGAGGAGGTGATGAACATCAAGTGGTGTGTGCCCTGGGGAGGCTGTAGGAAGTGGATGTGACCCAAGAAGAATGCTACCCAGTGTACTGAAACCCGGCTGATAAAATGCCAGTGATGCATGGACAGTGAGTTATTGACGGTGCTTGGCAACCTCTAGAGAAGGGGTCTTCAATTTTTTTTAAAAAAGGGGACCTGTTCACTGCCCCTTAGACTGTTGGAGGGCCGGACTATAATTAAACACACACACACACACACACACAATTATGAACAAATTCACTGTGGGCCAGGATCAGCTGGCAGCTAAGCAGGACAGCAGTGGTGGCAAAAACACCTGGCGGGCTGGATAAATATCCTCGGCGGGCCGCATGTGGTCTGCAGGCCATAGTTTGAGGAACCCTGCGAGGAAGAAGAAAATAATTTAATTGAGCACAAACACCTCAACCGTTTCAGGGCTCAGCAGATGCAGGACATTTTGGGTATTGAAGTGTCAAAACCCATAAATGGAAAAGAGGGCAATGGGATCAACTATTCTGCTACTCAAAGTTTCAAATAAAGTCAAAACAATGTAGACTGACATAGTGTTGATGAAGGACACCTTTATAATGATGCAACAACATCTCAAATTGCAAGAACAATTACTCAAAAGCTGGGTTTTTCTAAAGCATCAAGTAGTGAGACCAGACTTCCTAGAGGTTATAGAAGCCACTACATTGGAAGGGAAGTCATCACAGACTACCATGTTGTATTTGTAGTGCCTGGCATTGGACAGAACATGAACCAAGGGAGGATTATCAAAAATATGGCCATAGTGAGAGAGGCTGCCAGAAAGATAGAAGAACAGCATTTTTCAATCATTCAACACATGTTGAATTTCTACATGTTGAATGGCAATCCAAACTTACTCTTGATGAAGACACTGTTGATTCTACTACTCCTGACAAACGACAAGGTGTCAGGGATATGTTGAACAGCAGTGTGATGGACATAATGTATTACACTGGCCCACTTTATAGGGATGAACTCGTTAAAGGCCTCCAGCAAGAGCTGAATCAATTATCTTACCCTTTCTGTTATCAGAATGCAGCCTTTGAAGAAAAAGGGGTTAAAGTCTCAATAGCGTCACCTTTTGGGGTTTTGTAATCACATATGGCATAATGACTGGCTGGAATCCAGTTAGACTATGAACAGTTGCTACAGAAGGAAGAAGAGTTGCCTGATGGGGGTTGAGCCCCGGTGGCGTAGTGGTTGTGCACGGGACTGCGGTCATCTGGGATGGAGGTTCAATTCCAGCTCTACGGGAGCAAAGGCTGGGCCTCCTACTCCCACCACCAGAGGGCAGTGATGCCCAAAAAGCAAACAAACAAACAAAAAAAGGGTTGCCTGATGAACAATGACTGAACTATGAAAAGCAACATCTTCTTGATGAGCTCTACCTAACAAAATGACAGCTGCAGGAAATCGAAGAACGCCTGCTTGCATTGAAGGTATCATCTATGACACAAACACCAGCCTTAAAATTTAAAGTTGAGAATTTCCTCTGAATAAGATCTCCACTAGCAGTTTTTTTTTTGGCCCTGTGTGGCACCCACCCTGGAAGCAGTGGATGCCAAGACAATTTATGTCCATAGAGATTTGTAACCGGTTACTAAGCAGTTTTCACCCAACATATCCCGGGGCTTACCGATTAGAACCATTAATATTGAAACACTGCCACAACACCTCACCTGTCCAGATTCACTGGTGCAATACTTCAAATCCTCTACCATATGAGCATGTATGTAAAGCCTAGCTTTCTCAATCCAACAAAAGAACCTGCCTAGGTTTCAGAGACTGAAGTTATCTCAACTATAGCAAGGCCAGTGACCTCACCAGTCTTGTCCTACCGACATGATGGGGAATCTATAACTACTATCAGCAAAGCAAGCATCTTAGGGGCTACCAGCCTTGGAAAGGGACTGGGAGGTATATTATTCCCAAGATTTGGACGTTCATCTATACAACACCTGAGACATCAAAAGACTCAATAGCAGAAGGGAAAAAGTCAGCTAGCTCCCCTCCTACTACAATGGTGGCAACACAAACAGTTCTACAGGGCAGCTCTGGATTCTTCAATTCTGCCTATTCCAGACTTCAGGAATCATCCTTTAATCTCCCACAGCAGGCTTTTCCAGAAAATGCAATGCAAAATAAAGATAATAACCCTGTGGCACTGGATCACAGGATTGATTCTGAACTCAGAGAAAGCCTGCCTGAAAGTCCCTCTTGGTCAGCTATCACATCACACACTGTGTATTGGTCATCCTTGGATGTTACCCAATTTCTCTTAACCTTCATGTGCAAACATGAGCATGATGATGATGCAAAAATCTGATTTAGAACCAGTCTGAACCCTCGAAGAACATTATTGGCTCCAAACTGTTTTTTGCCTTTTTTTTTTTTCCTGTTAAATGTGTTTGTCAAGCCATGGAAATTTCAGCTTTAAGTATGTTTCAATTTTTGGTTAGAGCAAGAGATATTTAAAAGCACCTTTTTATTTAAAAAAAAAAAAGAAAGAACTTTCTCAGACTCAAAGGATTATTTATGGATTTAATCACTTTGATTATGAATTTGACAAAACACTCTACATCACATCAAGCAAGACCTGGAAATCAGGAAGGTTTGGGTGAACAGCTTGTAAAGACTATAAATTATGGTCCAATTTCTCTCGGATAGAGAAGTATAGTAATAGGCAGAAGTTAATGTATTAAACAAATATAAATCTCAAATGGTTGAGTTCAAGTGTGTTCTCTGTGAAGATCATGAGGTGGTATGATTGAGGATTTCTATAAAAGACTCCATTTTCACAATTTCTTTGAAAAAACCATATAAAAGATTTTAAATGTTTTGAATGTAACTTTAGAAAAGCTAATGCTAAGAAGAAACAATATGGGAACTGCTGTATTTATAATGTATTACCTCTGTTTCTTTTAGTGTCGGAAACATGGCATTTTTTACTGTTTCCTTTTTACATAATTTAAGAACCACAGTTATTTTTTAAAAAACAGAAATTATCTTTTTAAATCTATGTCTCTCATAATCTTCTTTAGAGTGGCTATTTTTCAGATTTAGATCACCAGTCTTCAGAGGTACCTTTGAGTCAGCTCAAACCATCAACAATGGGTTAGCAGCAGAGTCCTCAGCTGATGGCACTAAGGGAGGTTCCTCTTAACCAAGATGCTGAGTGAGAACTACTGTGGGCTGGGTGTGTGCAAGTTGGCCTTGAGTCAACTCTGACTTAGGAAGATCCCAAGAGAGCAACTATTCCACTGAGGTTCCAAATGGGTGGTCTTGCTGAAGCAGATCAGCAGGCCTGTCTTCCAAGGTACCTTCAGGTGGGTTAGTAAGTATTTTATTAATAAAAGAGAACCCCTACTAAGCTGCACCAAGGATTTGTACTCAGTACTAAGCATTTGATATGAATTTGCTTTCTAAGTAAATAAAACTCTCATAGTCACCATGAGTCAGGATCAGCTCAAGGGTAATGAGGTTTTTGCTTTCATGTGTTTGCACTTGTTTTCCCCCCACCCCCATTCTGTTTCTGAAGGAGGCTTGATGGTGCATTGGTTAAAGCATTAGACCTCAATCTTAAAATGTGGGCAGCTCAAATTAACCAACCTACTTCATGGTAGGAGTCAATATATAGCAGTGGCAGGCCTGCAGTTCCAAGTTTTATTAGTTGTGTGATCGTAGGCAAGTTATTCTCTACTTTGAAACTCAGTAGTCTTCTCTATAAAATAAATGCAATTAAAACAGAGCTCTCCTGCTGGAAGGGTGGAGAGAAGGTGGGGTAGAGAAATGGAACCAACTGCAAGGATATACATATAAGCTCCTATTTGAAAGATGGGCATCAAAGGAGTGGGTTGGGAGGAGGTTGGGCAGTGTAAGATATGGCAGAACAATAATGTCTTATAAAAGTATTGAGGGTTGTTGGGAAAGAGAGAGCAGGGGAAGAGGGGAAGGGATGGAAAAGCTGATACCAAAGGCTCAAGGGAAAAGGCAGATGATTGGAGAACGATAACAGGAGCGGACATGTTAAGGTGCTTGACACAGTATGTTTATTTGTGTATTGTGAAAAATGATGTACGAGCCCCCAATAAAATGATTTCTAATAAAAAAAGAGCTCTCACAGGCTGATTGGGATGATTAAATGAGAAATGGTTGAAAAGGGCCTAGCACAGTCAAGCAATTAATAAATTATTATGATGATTAATATTAGGTCACCACAACTGTCACCGCAATGATATAGCCAACTGGAGAACATAAGAGACTGAGAAAATACCATTTTCTTCACCTGTTTTCTGCAACCTGGCATCCTCCTTCATTGCCCATATAATCAACTAAAGGGGTGTACTTGATGACTTGCAGGCTACTTGAAGCTCTCAAAGGCCCATTTTTTTCAATGTCCCACTCAAATACCTCCTTCCAGGAAGGTTTGCTTTTAACTCTTCCACCAGCAAAGCACGTCCTTCCTCTGAATGCTATGATCTTATTTTCCTTGATTTGTTTGTTGCTACCTAAGTAAGTCGTCTAAGGGGAAGGGAGCTTATGGGCAGCCTGTGAGCGTTCTCATTGTCTGGGGCCCCACATGCCATCAGAGAACCTTTGACAGTGCTCTGGACTATCTTCCACCCACAAGCAAACACTCAACCATCGCCCTTTTTAAATTATACATCAACAGTAGAGACCACTTTCTTCTTGAAAACTTTATTGTTCTGATGAAAACCTGCCACAACCCATCTTTCATTGTCTCTTGATTTGCTATCTCTACATTTTATGGTGTTTAGGGTTTATGGCTTTAAAAAGTTTCCTTTTCATCAAGTGTTTAAATCAATCTCTTCTTTATTGATAGAGATTCAAGCCTGCTGATTAACTTTTCAATCAAAGCTGCCTACAACATACACTCTGGTGCAGGCAACAGCAATTGCCGTTTCGGAGGCACCTAAAGCAGTCAGTTAGCTGACTTTCACAGAGGAAACTTCAGAGCTGCCCTTCAATTGGTTGTTCAAAGGACCTGGTGAAGAACCGAAATTTCCTCCACGCATCTGGGGTCATGGACTTGAACATACCCATTATATACAGGGTCTGAGTCAAGGGATGTTAGTTTGAAAAAAGTAAATAAAAAAGGCAAAGAACAATAGTAGTTCTGTCTTGCTTGTTTGTTCCTATTATTTTTCCTTCCTCCTAAAACATTTGTGAGTGTTATTGAGTATATTCTTTAAAAGAATCACAATCTCTTGATATAGATAGATGGAGGACAGACAGTAATGATAGCTGAAAGCTAGCTGAAAAGATAATAGGCAGGTGATAGATAGGGGAGAGAGAGAGAAAGCTTTATACTATCTCTGTATGTAACTCTGGTATACAGTCATGCTATACATTACTCACAAAGACTTAAGAGAAAGTAAGAGAAAATTATTATAACAGAAATAATAATGCTGACATATACTCAGCATTTACTATGGGCCTGTCTCTGTATTAAATCTGTCCATTTGTGATTTCAAAGCCCTCATATAATTTTTCATGGGCATAACGATTATAATTCTCTCCCTTTTTCAGATGAGAAAACTGAACTCCAGAGATGTTAAGTTGCTTGGTCAAAGTCACACAGAGAGCCCACAGAAAATCAAGGACCATATCAAAACATCATGCCTCTGAAGCCACACTGGGAAATATTAGTTCCTGGGATGTTATATATTCTGTCCATATTTAATGGAGAACTCACTCAGGATGGTGGCATCATCTTCCTCACTTTGTCAACTTTGTGGTTACCTGGCAATAAATTAGTTGATCTTTCACTAAATAGCTCTTAAGTGTCAAATTTTGCCTAAGAGTCCCTAGTTGCTTCAATTGGCTAAAAGTTCTACTGCTGACTACAGATTGGTGTTTAAATCTGCCTAATGCTACATGGGATTAAAGACACTGAGAGCCTTTGGATTGCACTTCTACTCTCACACAAGAGATGCTGTGAGTCAGAATCAACTCAGAGGCATCTGGTTTGGAGTCCCGTGGTGGTACGTAGTTAACGCATTTGGTTCTGTTTTAGTCGAGAACCCAAAAGCTGGAGATTTTATTCGACCCAAATGTAGCGTGAAAGAAAATCTGGAGATGTCCCTGCAGAATCAGTCACCAGCGTCTTCTTGAGTTGGAGTCCACTTAGAAGTATCCAAGTTTTTGTTTTATTTAATTTTCACCCTGTTGCGGGTCTACCCAGTATTATACATAGGAAATCCAGCAGTGAATAGGGTAGACAAGGTCAAAGTTCTCCTGAGTACAAGTTGCTGTGGATGGAGGCTCTACTTTGAGGGCAACTTTGCTGAGACATTTGCACTCTTTTCCAGAGCTTTGCTTAAAGTCTGAGATCAATCATAAGAATAACCATGAACATGGCACAAGATCAAGCATTGCTTCTTTCTGTTGTACATAAGGTCACTATGAGGGAGGAGCTGAGTTAATAATGCTGAGCAAGAGAAAAGATGTTTAAGGCCTGGTTCTCTGGCTTTCTATGAAGCACATCCCTGACAAGCAGCTAAGTCGATCTTGGTCACAGCCATTGAGCTCTTGGCCTGCTTATACATGACTTGCTTACTTCTCCCCCAGAATATTAAATGTAAAGGAAACCTGATCCAGTTTAAGGACAGTTGAGACAGGAGTACATTTGGACTGAAGCAAATGAGTCAGAGGGATACTAGTTCAGAGGTAGCAAGTTCCCACAATCGGTTTCTACAAGCAGAATTCCATGCTCTTTTTTGAAGTTTCCAATAATTTGCTGCCCTTCCTGATATTCAAACCTCCTGGGTGGTACAAACAGTCAAGAAATCTGCTATTAACCAGTCCCACATGAAAGCACCTCAAAAGAAAGGCCTGGCAACTTATTTTTGCAAAATAAGCTAAGGAAAACTCATATGAAGCATAGTTCCATGGCCTGCCAAAAACCCAAATGATTGTGTCTCACAAGAAGTACAGCCAGCATGCTCCTTAGAGGCAAGGATGGCGGGACCTTATCTCATGTATTTTGGACATGTTATCTGAAGAAGGACATTATGCTTGGTAAAGTAGGGGAGCAGTAAAAGAAGAGGAAGATCATCAATGAGATGGAGTGACATAGTGGATGTAACAATAGGCTCACACATGGGAACAATGGTAAGGATGGTGCAGGTCCTTCTTTGTGAACAAGGTCTCTATGGGATGGAACTTACTCGTGGGTAACACACACACACACACACACACACACACACCATAAGTCAGCGTTATCATGAGTTAGGACCAAATCTATGGCAACTGGTACTTCTAGAAATCAGCTTTTTGATCAGTTCAAATGTGAGGTTTGACTCCTGGTTCCTCCACTAAGGAAACAATGTGTCTTCTCCTAGATTCTGCCCAAGTTGGGTTCTCTGATGCTTCAATGATGAGGTGTAACTAGCACCTGATGCTGAATGCAGTTGGGAGATGGGTGAGAGCAGAGCAAATGGAAAAAGATCTCTCAGAGCAGAGTCTTCACTGAATATACTGGGACCCAGAAGCAAACCCTTTACAACTGACTGGTCTAATGAAAGCCATAATGCACACATTCCTGAAAGGCACTCCAGCAAAAATTAAAAACTCAAACAGTTGCTGTCTAGTTGATTTTGACTCCTGACAACTTCATGTGTTTCAGAGGAAATGTGCTCCATTGAGTTTTCAATAGCCCCCTTTCATATGATCTATGTCCATAACACCTTGAATACACACGATCTCAGAAGCTCAGTAGGGTAGGGCCTGGGTAGCACTTGAATGCTAGGCTATTGGGGAATATCAGCTTCTGCAGGCTTTTCAGGAGCTCTGTTGGCATAGTGACTTGTGGGTAGTGCTGCTAACTGCAAGGTGGTCAATGCAGCTGAACCAGACTGTTCTGCAGGAGAAAGATGAGGGGGTTTGCTCTGATGAAGATGCACCACCATAGAAACCCTTTTCTGCTCCTAGGAAGATCTACAAACTTAGATAGCCAAAAGGAAAGCTTTGCAATAGGACCATGGTTAGGTGGCATCTACTCAATGGAAGTAGTTTTAATTTTTACTAAGTACATTGCCAAGTTTTTCTTCTGAAGTGTCTCTCCAAATTTTCCAAATTCACTGTCTTCTAGTCAATGCCAACTAAGAGGAAATCTCTAGGAAAAGGTAGAACTGCCACTGTGAGTTTTTCATACTGTAACTCTTTACATGAGTAGAAAACCCCATCTTTAGTCTACTGAACAGCTGGTGGTTTTGAACCGCCGACCCTTTAGTTAGCAGGCCAATATCTGGGTAGATGCCAACCTCCAACCATTTGTTTAGCAGCCGGGTGCATTAACTGTCTGGACCCCTCAGGCATTCCTGGCTCTTGATCTTGCCAAACTGCATCACGTTAACCGCCTACTTCAGTGCCCAGAGTTTTTTGTCAAAAAAGGTAAGAGAGAACTTCTGACGAGGACAGCCCATTTCTCCTTGACTCAAATTTCCATCTTCACCCTGCTTTCTATTCTCGGTACTTAATTTCTTAATTTCCTTCTCATCCGACAGAATTAAATACCAAATGCCATTCCCAGGTCTCCTAAAATCCAATCACCTCAATGCTTTGTTTCCAACTTACATAAAAGTTTAAATTTCCTCTTTCCCTGCTCCAATTGCTGCCAAAACAGTCATCAGACGATGAAATTTTTGAAGGTAATTAACATATCAGATATCTGTAATAAGCTAATAATGTATTTCTTACATTGTGCATCTCTGGTTAGCTGTTATTAATCACAAATATTATTCATGTTGTTTGAAATATTCCTGATGGCAGGTGTTTTTATGCTTGAAGGATTCTAGCTAAAAGTCTTCAACTAGGGATACCATTCCCCCTCTACCCCCGTGACAGGCAAGATTTGATCGTCTCTTGTTGAACAGGGTTAACCTTCAGGGGAAACAGCACTAAGGGAAGTAATTATCCATTCACACTGAGCTGGCTACAAATAAAGTGAGAAAATCACCTTCTCAGAACTCACATGAAAAACATAATGTAGTTAATATTAAATAAAAGGATTGAGCAACCCTGCCTCTTTTTACAGTGTGTGCCTAGGTGTCCTTGATCAGGGCTGTTTTGTTTATGATTAATGAATGACTCACCTTGAGCTGTGTTCCGTTCAATGCATACTTCATTACAAATTTTGAAGAGGTCATTTGTTCCTTGGATCTAAAATAAAAACCTCTTTGTACATTCAGAAGGTTAAGATCTTGATTTTGTCCAACAACTAGGGCAAAGAGAAATTGGGGATACGGACTTTGAGGGTTATGCTCTGTTTTTGTTGTTTAACTTTCAGAATTTGCAGAGAAATTTGAATTCTGGACTCTAATTTTAAAGTAGCACTTAAAAGTTTATGGTTTGGGCCAGAGTGCCTTGTGGCAATGGTATTCCTTGCCCTCTGGTCAGTATCCCCAATCAAAAGAGCCTCAAGTTTGTGAGACAAGGGTAGCAAAGATTTCCCATCCTGTTCCAAGGCGGGGTTCATGGAAAGGGAATCAAACTGTGCCAAAAAACAAAGGAAAAAGATAGAAAATCAAAATCCCACTTTAGATAAAGCATTTCTTTGCCTTCTTTCCTTATAGTCCAGCATACTCTCTTTAGGCAATTAAGCAATTTATCATGACTCAAAAGACTGTAGTTCAAATCTACCCAGAAGACAGGCTTGGCAACTTCCCGATGCTCATCTTCTAAAACCCGAAGCCAATGAACTTCCATCAAGTAGCTTCTCATTCATAGCAGCCCTAGAGGGTAGAGTGAAACTGCCCTTGTGGTTTCTGAGATTATCGCTCTTTACAGAAGTAGAAAGCCAGCCTGGAAAAACCCTTTGGAATGTCCATTTTCCTTTAATTGCACTAGTATTTCAAACATCACACAACAATGTAATTTGTTGCATCCCACAAATCAGTCTTTGATGCAAAGGGTCATAGCTGGAAACTAAAACTGTATATTTGGTTTTTCTTGTTTCTTTTTTCCATCTGGTAGCACAATTATTATGTCCTTGGTTGGCTGCTAAGTAGAAAGTCAGCATGTTGAATTCACCCACCGCACCTCAGGACAAAGAGATCTTAGCGAGCGTCTATGAAAAACCGAGCTTTGGAAATCGACTCTACCCCACAGGATCACTTTGAGTCAGAATTGGCTTTACTATAATGTATTTGATGTGTGTGTGTGTGTGTGTGTGTAGAAGATACTAGTAAATAATATATACAAAAGAGCTTCACAAGATTACAGATAACACATCCCATTATCTTTTATTTTCACTTTTCCACAAATTTTTGAAACCCTTTGCTTTATACCAAAGGGTATATGTGGATATGCCTCTTCAGAAATCAATTTTATCTTTTTAGCACAGATGAGGAAGCATTTTCCAAGAGAGGGAGCTAGTGTATTTGGAGTGTACCTCCAACCTTGGCCTTGAGCACATTCATAGGCACCTCCAACTCGAGCTATGCACACCCAAGCATGTGGCTTGACTGCCTGGAGGTCTCACCACAATGCAGTTAATGATCTTTCCACAGGGGTGTGTGTGTTCATTTGTGCATTCAAATGAGGTCTTCTCACGCAGAAATGAAAATATGTGCATGAACAGACTTCAGTGGTCGAATAAAGATACGTCTTTCATGGTAGTTATAGTTCACTAGTCACCTAACCAACTTTTTAAAAATCACGTTATTTATGTGTGAGAAAAAAAAAGACCTTTGATCATAGCCATTAAGATGGAATTAAAACTGCAGATTGCAGGAACCTGAGTGTTACCCATGGCTTCACTGCCTGTTTGACCTTGGGCAGGCCACTTTCCTTCTCTGGGTTTCAGGGTTGTTATTGTAGAAGAAGGGCTTGGAACTAGATAGCATTGTAAGTTGCTCTCTGTCATGAGTGTTTCCTTCCTTCCTTCCTTCCTTCCTTCCTTCCTCTTCTTTCTTTCTTTCTTTCTTTCTTTCTTTCTTTCTTTCTTTCTTTCTTTCTTTCTTCCTCCCTTCCTTCTCTCTCTCTCTCTCTCTCTCTCTCTCTCTCTCTCTCTCTCTCTCCCTCTCTCTCTCTCTCTCCTCTAGGAATGATGTCCCTGAATTCAATGTTCTTTGAGTCTATTGTAGATATAAATAAGTACCCAGTCCAAGGTAGAAAATAGCTCCACTTCAGATTGTTCTCCTGATGAAAACAGACTCCTGCTGTTTCAAGAACTAGACTCGGAAGAGTGAGGTGCTGTTCTTCCACAGTCTGCATTTGCCTTATTGGTCTATGAGCACCTATCAGAAGCTAAAAGACAGTTCTTGAAATGATGCTATTGAGCACCGTCTAGTCTCAGCAATACTCTGGTCTCTTCAATGCAGACACATATTTTTTTGGGGGGCATCACTTTTTCTGGTGGGAGTTACAGGCCCAGTCTTGCTCCTGGAGGGCTGCTGCTGGATTTGAACCATCAACCCAGTGAGTCACAGTCCTGCACACAACCACTATGCCACCGGAGCTCAGCCTGCAAGCACATATTTTTATAACTAGAAACAGGTTTCTTTTATCTTCTGACTACACTTTTGAAAATGTGATAGCTGGAAGTTTATTGTGGTTCAAGAAAATACCAAGCACAGTCCCTTTGTAGATATTTTCATACAATTTGGCAATTTCAAAAGCAACATGAACTTGAAATAACTTTAACAAATTAGCAAAGCACCTTCAAATTGCCAAGAGAAAAGATTTTTTTAACAGACTCAGGTCTCAAAAAGTAAAAATAATCTTTTTTGAATTATATTACAATGTTAGAGAGATCATTTGCATGAAATAAAATATTTTAGATAGACAATTGTTACTGTGAAAAAAAAAGACTCCTGCCAATTTTTAAAAGTGGAGGAGTCAGAAGATGATTTGTGAATCAATTTTATTAAATAAGGCATTGATTTTTTATTATTATTGTTTTAGCTTGGAGGCAAATTAAACTAACTTTCAAGTACCAAAGTGACAGACAAGCAAGCAGAGCTTTCAATTTGTAGAGAAGGCATCTGTAGATACTGGCCACCCTTATGAGCATAGGACGCCTGCTTTACCTGCAGAGTTATGCTCTGCTCATTTGGCTCTCCCTCAGAACCCCGAACTGGTAAGTGCCCTAGAAAGAAAGTTACTGACCGGGGATCGTTTTTGCATGCCATAACTACTATAGATATCATATTCCTAATGAGCGACAGGAGGTTCTATGATAGAATTTCACCTTCCATGCAAAGTGTCTGGGTTGGATGCCTAACTAACGCGCCTAAAGTGCTACTACGACTCATCTGTCAATGGGGGCTTCCATGGTGATATGAGGCTAGGAAGGCTTCAGCAAAGATCCCAGAACTGTTCGATGAGATTATGCTCATGATCCTCATTGATCAGCCAACCCAGCAACAGCTGCAAACAACTTCTAGCATAATCAATTATTTTATTATCAACTAATTCCAGTAAGTTATCCAATGTAGTTTTTCCTGGCCCAATATTGAGGGCCTTGATCACTTTTCTTAAGAACAAAAAGCATGTGATAACCATAGTATTATATGTTTAATAAATAGAGACAAAATCCACTCTCTAATTCATAGTCACTGTATTTTTTATTTTATTTATTTATTTATTTTTAGGCATCACTGCCCTCAGGTGGTGGGAGTAGGAGGCCCAGCCTTTGCTCCTGGGAGCCGGAATTGAACCTCCATCCCAGTGGGCCGCAGTCCCGCGCACATGCCACTGGGTATCAGCCTCATAGTCACTTTATATAAGGCTTGTAAGACTGGAAATCTTTATCCATAAAATTGTATCATCTTTCTCCCTCAGAACCATTAACCTTTCAGTAAGCAGACCAATCCTTAAGCTACAGTGCTACAAGGACTCTTTCCTTTAATAAATAGAAAAGCAAATTACCTGTACTTGCTTCCTCCTAAACACTACTTCTAATTCCTTTTTTCCTAACTGTCAAGACTTCTTAAGCCAATGCCCATTTAATGTGAAGTTAGTGGCTGTGGAATTGCCCATCAAATGGAAGGAAAATGCAGAACTCAAACTATTTACAAAATAATTTGGGGAGGCTAGAGTGGGGAGATTTATTTGTTTGAACCCATTAATTGCACTAGGGTGCATTTGTTAGTTTTTGTAATCCTTCACCTAGGCCTGTTTTTGCTAGTAGTACCCCACTTTGTCTTTACAATTCAGGTTCTCTCTACTAAGTCCCAGATTGCAGATAACTAGCTCCATCATCTCCAAGATCCAAAGGTACCAAGTGGCCTAGCTCTGATCTATCCAATCCAATCAGTGTATTTTTCGACAGTGACAGACTCAGAAAGGTAAGATGACTCAGACAAACCCAAAGAGTTTCCAAGGACATTTGTGGGAGCGTCAGTAAAAAGATGTTCCCACAACCCTCAAGGTGGTAGGCTGATGCAATGCAATCTGCATCTGCTGGTTTTCTTTCTCTCTTACTAGAATGACAGTGACTGATGACAGTATAAGAAAGCAGAGTAAATAGAAAGAGGTCTTATGCTGCTATTTCAAATCCTGAATCCTGCCTGGTCACATCAGTCATGTATAACACGACATTTTATTATTTCCCAGCTGAAGCAAACAAGAATTAATTTCCTGGTCATTGGCAGTTGAAGTGGTCCTAAAAGGACATCTAAAAATCATAATCACTCATTATTTGTGTCCAACATTGTCTAGATGGTACAAGTAGTTAACATACTTGATTGTTAATGGAAAGGACGAAGGTTCAAGTCCACCCAGAGATGACACCGAGGAAGACTTGGAGATTTACTTTTATAGCTTTATTGTTGTGGTGAGGGGCTTTGCAATTAAACAATCAAAACCCACTACCATAGCATCAACCCAAACTTACAGCAATTCCATAGGATGGAGTAGTGTTGCCCTTATGGGTTTCTGAGACAGTAAATGAGGGGTTCTCAAACTTTTTAAACAGGGGGCCAGTTCACTGTCCCTCAGACTGTTGGAGTGCTGGACCCTCTCCCAAACATAATGCACTCATGATATATCCTGTGAGAGTTCCAAGGAGCATTCTGGTTGTACTTCTTTATATCAGCTTTGTTCATTCTTTTGGCAGTATTCAAAATTCCATGGAATATTCAATAATCTTGGTCAACACTATAATTCGAAGGCTTTACATGTTTAATGTCTGACTTTCACATTATAGAAGGTGATTTAGAACACCATGCCTAGGGTTGGACACACCTTATTCCTCAAAACGACATCTCTGAGCTTTTTTTTTTTTTAACATTTTAAGGTTTTTTTTAATTTTTGTCAGCAGAATTTCCTAGTGCAACATATTGTTTGATTTTTTTTGAATTCTGCCTCCAAGAGCATTGATGTAATACAAGCAAATGAAATCCTTTAGAACATCAATCTTTTCCATGTTTTGATGGACTTCTTGGTCCAGTTGTGATAATTTTTTTTCTTTACGTTGAGGTGTAATCCATGTTGAAGGGTATAGCAATCCAGCTGTCAGCTAGTCTTCCAATTCTGATGCCTCATGCATCTTCATATTGTTCACCTTCTAAGCTTACTTGCTCAGCATTAAAAATGGTGAAAATATGAAAACCTGCTACACTTCTTTCCTGGTTTTAAGCTATGCAGGATCCTTTTGTCCTGTCCAAATGATCACCCCTTGGCCTGTGCATGAACAAAAAGAAGTATTTTGGAATTTCTGTTGTTTGAAATATTATTATCTATGTGCTCAATATGCTCAATAGAACACAAGTGAACATCTTTCTTGTATACCCTGCTTTAAACCAAAATTCATCTAACTCCTTCCTTCTATATTCTCTGCTGCATCTGGCTTGAATTTCTGTCAGGTTATGATTGAATTGATTGAATTCTTATGATTGAATTTCTGTCAGGTTCCTTATGATATGCAACCACTTGGGAATTATCTTTAGAAAATTTTTATTGATATTGTTTGTGTCTATGCACATTGTTTGATAGTTTGTGGAAATCTGTTGATCATGTTTTTATTTTTGTTCAAATGGCTACAAATATGGGTCTTTAATTGGTTGACCAGGTAACTATCTCCAAATTTCTTGGTGTAGATGAGTGGGTACTTGTAGCATTACATGGATTTGTTAAACATATCAATTGGTATCCCTTCAATTCATGGAGGCCTGTTTTTCATTAATGCCTTTGATATAGGATGTCTTTCTTCATATGTCTTTATCGTATAATATATCCAGAAATGGTGGAACATCAACTAATTCTTTATGGTACAGTGACTCTCTGTGTTCCTTCTATCTTCTTTTGAGTTTTCTATGCTATTCAATATTTTGCCCATCAAATCCTTCAATATTCCAATCTATGCCTTGAATTTGTTCCAATTCTTTCAGTTTAAGAAATTCTAAATGGGCATTTTCATTTTGGTTTTGTAACTCCAGATCTTTGTCCATGTCAAGACATCTTATTTTGTCTCCTCAAGATGCCATTATAAATCTTCTATCTTGTTCTTTCACTTTTTTACTTTAAATCCTCTATGGCCAAGAGAAATTTTCAGAGTCTTTTCTGACATCATTTTGGTTTTTTCTTCCTTTTCTATCCTTTTAGTATTCATTTGCTTTCTTCATATGTAAAGTCTTTGATGTCATCTCCAAACTACCCAAGAGTTCAGTTATTAAGAATCCAATATATTAAATCTGCTATTAAGATTATCTGTCAGGCTGAGCCCCGGTGGCGTAGTGGTTGTGCGTGGGACTGCGGCCCACTGGGACAGAGGTTCAATTCCAGCAGTGGGGCTGGGCCTCCTACTCCCTCCACCGGAGAGCAGTGATGCCTAAAAAAAAGAAAAAAGATTATCTGTCAATTCATATGGGATATACTCCTGGTTGAACTTGACTCTCCTAGAGTTGTAACTTCCTTCAGTTTCAACTTGGACTTGTATATGAGTACACTGGCTGCACTTGAGTGAACACTTCGCTGCAGCCATACTGCCTTTTATGGTTAGTAAAGCGCATTCAGACATTTTCCCTTTGTTTATTCTTCATTGGAAACCTGTGAGGAAGGTAGCTGTATCCCAGTCACATAGAGGAAACCAACCAGCTGGCATATTTCCTCATCCGTTCCATCCACTCTTCAGGCTGTTATTGAGTGCTGTTCTCTGAGTCAGGCTCAGTGATAGATGTCAGGAATTTATTGATCATGTCAGATACCCCACAGCCCTAATGGGGTCCTTGGTCTAGCGAGGGATTAGGCAATCATCAGTTATACAATTCACTCTCAGAGTCCACCTGGGCACTTGTAATAAAGGAATAATCAAATAAAAAAGCCTGGTGGCGCAATGATTCAGTACTGGGTTATTAATTGAGAAGTTTGCAGGTGTTCTACAAGAGAAAAGACATTTGCTGTTGAAACGATTGCAGCCCAGAAAACCCATGGTATACATTTTCTCTGTCACATAAGGACACTATGAAGGAGAATTGACTCAGCAGCACACAACATCACTACCACCACAAGATGGTTTAGAAGACCCCGAGGAGCTTTTCTGAGGACATCCCAATTAAGCAGAACTCAAAAGAGCAAGTCAGAGAAGGAATGGGGAGATAGAAATGTAGGCAAAAGGAAAAGCAAATGCAAAGTCCTTAAGGAAGGAATGGGCTGTCTTCTTAAAAGATCTCAGAGATGGAGCACTGAAAATAAGGAGAAGAGTGTCATGAGACTAGACAAGGAAATGTGCAGAGCGAGATCACGCTTCCTCTGTGGACCCCATTAATAGTTTCATCTTCCTCGTTGCATAAAGACACTGGGTAGTTTTAAGAAGGATGTTCATGGCCTTACTTATGTTGTGAAGATAATACCCTTGGTACATCACACTCAAGTTAATTGGCCTTTCATTCATCATAAATACATCCAGAAGCTGAACAATGAAAGCAGAAGACAGAAAAATAATTGGTGTCTTCAAATTTTGGTGTTGATGCAGACTTATTGACTATTTCATGAACTGCCAAAAGAAATAAAAATAATCTTAGACTAAATGAAGTGAGCTTATTCCTTAGAAGTAAAATAAATGTTTGCATGTTTTTTTGTTTACAACAGATAAAGTCAATCACAAGAAAAGGTCATCATGTTTTATAACATAGTCAAAAAAATAAGAGAAATCTTCAATGATATGAGTTGGCACTAAAGTCACAAGAACAGAGTGAAACATAAAAATGCTCATGAAGGGCTGAGCCCCGGTGGCATAGTGGTTGTGCGTGTGACTGCAGCCCAGTGGGATGGAGGGTCGATTCCAGCTCCACGGAGCAAAGGCTGGGCCTCCTACTATCACCACCTGAGAGCAGTGATGCCCCCCCCCCAAAAAAAATATGCTCATGAAGACGAAAGCTGTTCAATTTCCTTTCTGCTATGCAACATCTCTCCATGAATTAGAGGTAATTCAATGGCACCTGAAAACAGCAACCACATGGAAAATCAATTTGGAGACATAAAGATGACTCTGTTGTGAGGTTCTGCCATGTCAGTTCCAAGTCACAGTGAGCCAGGCTCATGTCAATCTCACAATTGTTGCTTTGTTTGAGCCTATTGTTCCAACCACTGTGTTACTTTATCTCTTGGTTGTATTTATTTTTCTGTGACTCTGTACCTTATCAAGAACAATGTTCTTCTACAGGAACTGGTCACTCTTCAGACCATGTCAAAAATAGTGAGCTAGAGGCTCATTCTTCTTTCTAGAAATGAGAATTATGGCTCTAATTTCAATTTGTAGATGTGTTCCTTCTTCTGGCAATCCATTTTATCTTCAATATTTGTAACCAACACCATAATTCAAATACTTTCATTCTTCTTCATTCTTCTTTAATCACAGCCAAATTTCCATATATTTATGGGGCAATTCGACATACCATGGATTGAGTATGGGACACTTTAGTCTTTAAAGGGCATATTTGTTTTATTGACATTTTTAAAGTCTCAGAAGCAAAGTTGACCAATGCAACATTTCATTTACTTTCTTGAATACTGCTTCCATGAACATTGATTGCAGATGCAAGTGAAATAAAATCCTTAGAAAGCTCAGCCTTTTTCCTGTTTCTCATGCATGATATGGCTTATTGCTCTAGTTGTGAAGACTTTTGTGTCCTTTATGCTGAAGTGTAATTTAGATAGATGGATATGGTCCTTAAGTTTCATCAATAAATGCTTCTATTCTTCTTAGCTTTCAGTGAGCAAGATCCTGTCATTTATATATCACAGGTTGTTAATGAGTTTCCCGCCAATCCTGATGCCACTTTTTTGTTTTATATCATCTAACTTCTCTGATTATTGCTCAGCATAGAGATTGAGTAAATATGATAAAAGGATACAACTTTGACATATACCTTTCCTGATTTTAAGCCGTGTAATATAAGCTTATTCAGTTAAAAATTGACTGCTTTTTGGTCTATGTACAGGTCCCATGTGAGTACAATAGAGTGTTTTAGAATATTCAGTTATTATAATGTTGTCTATAATTTGCTATGATTCACATCACCCACACTTTGAATAGTCAATAGAACACAGACAAACATCCTTCCTATGAGCTTCCAACATAAAAACAAGAACAATTTCAAGGAGATGGACTGACAATGGTGGCTGCAACAGGGGATGTAAACATACCAATGGCATGATGATGGTATGGGAATGGGCCTGTTGGACACAGGATTGCTATAAGTCAGAATCATCCATATGCTTTCAACCAACACCCAGTTGATACCAGCAATCATGCTCCTCCTTCCATATTCTCTTCTGAAATTGACTGCAATTTCTGACCATTTTCTGTAGGTGTTCTGCTGCGCCTACCTTTTAATTATCTTTGCAGAATGTTACTTGTGTGTAATAGTAATGATAATTGATAATTCTACATTCCTTTGGATTACATTTTATTGGAATGGACATACTTACAGATCTCTTCTTGTTGGTTGATTAGATAAATGTCTTCCAAATATCTTGGCATAGACCAGTTAAGGCTTCTAGTTAGTTGAAATATCTTGATTTGCATTCATCTGATTTCACTGACAGATGAATGATGTAGAAAGAAGAAATTAAATGGGCTTAGTACAGTATGTGGAACTTAAAAAATATTGCTAAAAATTGAGTCAATCACTTTTCCCAGACCATATTGTCATGAATTGTAAGAACCAGAGGAGGATCTGAAGATTGAGTCTAAAAGCATGTTTTCATCCACTGTGCAACACTAAAAGAACTAGATAAACTAAAAGAACATTTTCTAAAGTAGAATTATTTGATTATTTTTCAATTGTTAGCAACATTTGACAGTTGGCATTTTCGAGCCTTTTCATTTAGCTTCTTCCTACTCCCCATTTTAAAAATCTAACAGTTGCACAATTTTTTAATGTCACTCAGGCAAATTTTTTCTTGTTATTTGTGTTGCAAAGTTCAAAAACTTCATATTGTGTCATCACTTTTTAAAAATGTATGACTGAGAACACTTAGCAAATTCCAGAAACCTTTGAACTTCAGTTTGTTGGATATTGTAGTTTATGTTTTCTCTAATTTGTCCTGAACTATTTGTACCTTGAATTATTAATCTATAACCAAACATAGCTCTGACTAGGCAAGCCTTGTCTTTCCCCCACATATGATACTGCGTACATGACCACATTGATTATCTCCTAGTTAAATATTGGCAATATATTTATTTCCAAAATTTACTCTGGCATCTTTCTCCCTCTGTATTTTATGATCACTCCCCAGAAAAGATCAGAACTACTCTGTCACTCAGTATTAGAAATCAAGCATGAGTAAAGAAAAGAGCTAAAAATATTTTTCTATATTCAGATTTAGAAACAAACATAAAACAAATTTTGCTCTCAGCTGTTTGCATTATGTTTATGAGTATAGTGTTTACATGTTGGGCTGCTAAATTGCAAGGTCAGCAGTTCAAACCACTACCGAGTTCCATGGGAGAAAGACAGATGTTTCTACTCCTGTGAAGAGTTAGAGTGTTGAAAACTCACAAGGGCTGTTCTGTCCTATAATAGAGGGTCATTCTGGGCAGGCATTGACTCAACAGTTGTGAGTTTGGTTTTGGTAAGAATAGTATGATCTCTGGCTGTCCCTTACATGCATTCATACTATAAACTAACAGGTATTTTCTGTAGGCTGTAATATGAACAGGTTACTGACAGCTACCTTGAGGTAATTCTTTAAAAAAAAAAAAGGATCAAGTGGGAAAGAGGTGGGGCCAAACTCTGGGAAAGCACCCTTAGCCGATTCAACGTGAACAACAGTGGCATGTCTCTTATATGGATCTGTTGTTCCACCATCAAGTGTCTTCCTTCTGTACTATCCAATTTTCACAGGTCTTCAAGAGTGTTGAGAAACCCATGGTTTGAGTCTGGTTCACTGTAGTCATCAAAATGACATCTTTTATTTTTAAAAACCTTGAAGAGATTTAAAGTCATAAAAAGAAGAGGAAGAATTGAGGCATTCACACTGTGGGGTTGGCAAAGAATATTGAAGGTACTCCAGCCTGTAGCTTTCTGCTCAATAACTTCCTGCTCAGTGCCATCATTCCTACCACAAAGGAAAGGAAGAATGCATGCCTTCCCTTTAGGGGCACAATCTTGAGTTGGCATACATCATTTCCATACATACCTTCCATGGGACTCTCAGAAATACAATCACTGACCAAGCAACCATGTGGCAAGCTAACACTTTTCTCGCTAGTGGAAGGGTGTGGAAAACCAACTATGGTTTCTGTCACAGCTTCCAAGGATAACTATAGTTACCCAACCCTTGGTGTATGTAGAGGAATTTTATAAAAAGAAGTTATATTTCCTGTGGGCATATTAAAAGAGACATCAACTTAGATTAATGTCTTCCCTGTACAATGCTCACTTCTGTGGGCTTTGTTTTATTTTTTTATTAAAAAAAAAAAAGAACAAACATGGTATTGTTCACCTGCTTCTTTTAGTCTGTGCTCTATGAGCTGTTTTTCCAAGATATTGAGATAGATTTGTACTGAGTTATTTATATTTCCTCTTCTGGCCATCTTTTCTTTTGAGATTAGTGGCATGCAATTTCATTTCAGCTGTTTGATACTTAGAGTACCTACTTACAGAAAATGCAAAGTAATTATAAATGATCCATTCTTACATTTATAACATTAAAATCCTTATGTTAATACTATGTTAGTAAACATTTTCCCCATGACCCTTGACTGTATAACAGTACATATGTTATACATGGATCATTTTCTTAACTCATCAAAGAAGTACTATGTGAATTACAAGCTGCAAATGGTTGGAGAGTTACAAATGGATTTACAGTTGTCAACTACCTACCCTCCTTCTCTTTTTAAAATTCATATAAGATTGTGTCTATAAGGTACAAAGAGAATAAAAGTGCTTTAAAATCTTAATGGGCCTCAATTGAAAAATCTTATAACGAATTTTGATTGAATTGGTCTGGGGGGCAGCCTGCCTCTAAGCTGGATTAAAACATCACAAGTATAGCAAGAGTAGCCCACACAAGTACATTGCAATTAAAGTTTTCATAGAAAGATCAAAAGATGAGCAATATAGAATATAATTTTAAATTATCATAGATGCCAGACTTTGTAAAGGGATGAAAATTTGATGACCCCCTCAAATTAAAAAAAAATCATTTTATTGGGGGCTCATACAACTATTCTCAGAATTCATTCATACATACATGTATCAAGCACATTTGTATATTTAGTGCCCTCATCATTCTCAAAACATTTGCTCTCAACTTGAGCCCCTGGTATCATCTCCTCACCACCACCCTTTGACCCTCCTTTCACCATGATAACTTATAAATCATTACTTTTCCATGTCTTATACCGAAAGCTCTCTTCCGTCACCAGCTTTTCTGTTGACTGTTCCACAGGGAGGAGGTTAATATGTAAATCCTGAGAGTTGGTTCCTCTTTCTACCCCACCTTCCCTCTGCCCTCTCCATACCACCCTCTCACGGCTGGTCTTGAAGGGTTCATCTGTCCTGGAGTCCCTGTGTTTCCAACTCTGATCTCTACCATGTACATGCATGCTCTAGTCTAGCTGGATTTGTAAGGTAGAATTTGGTAAATGATAGTGGTGGGGAGGAAGCATTTTAGAACTAGAGGAAAGTTGTATGTTTCATAATTCTACACCAAACACTGACTAGAACTTTTCATCCCCACAACCCTTCTGTAAGAGGATGTCCAGCTGCCTACAGATGGGATTCGAGTCCCCAATCTATACATCCCCTCATTCTCAATGATATGGGATATGGTTTTTTGTTCATTAATACCTAATACCTGATCCTATTGACACCATGTGATCACACAGGCTGTGCTTCTTCTACGTGGGCTTTGTTACTTCTGAACTAGATGGCCACTTGTTTACCTTCAATTCTTTAAGACCACAGATGCTATCTCTTTTGCTAGGACCCATCAGCTTTCTTCATCATATTTCCTTATGCACCCACTTGTCTTCAAGTGATTGTGTCGGGAAGGTGAGCACCATGGATTGCTAGTTCAATAGAACAGAATGTTCTTGCACTGAGGGAGTATTTGAGTGGTAGCCCAATGTCCATCTACTACCTTAATACCAACCAATAAATAAATGCACATAGATTTATTTCCCCATCATATATATATGTGTGTGTGTATATATATATTTACATATATACATGCCTGCATTTAGACTTCTATGAAGGCCTTTTGCCTCCTAGTTCTTTTCCTTATTTCCTTTTGCTTTACTCTTGTCCCACTATCGTGCTCAGTCTTCATTTGGAACCCCTGAAATTTTTTCACAAAGATCATCCTTACCCCCAAAAAATTCCTCCCTGGAATTATTCTTAAAACCAAATGAGGACTGAGCCCTGGTGGTGTAGTGGGACTGCGGCCTACAGGGTTGGCAGTTCAAATCCAGCAGCAGCACTCCAGGAACAAGGCTGGGCTTCCTACTCCCACCAGGGCAGTGATGCGCCCCCCCCCCCAAAAAAAATTATATGAATAGACACACACACCAAAGACAAAAAATAATTAGTTTCTGTCAAATCCATTCTGACTCATAATGATACATAGAGCAAGGCTTAGTAAGACTGTTCTCTAGGGTTTTTGATGCTACCAGAGCTGTATGAGGGAAGATAGCCTCCTCCTTCTGCAATAAGGAGTTCGTAAGTCTTAATCTGCTGATCTTTTGGTTAGCATGCCATCTCAAAAGCCACTATGTCACCAGGGCTCCTCTTTAACCAAACAGTAGATTAGCTTACTGAGCAAAGCATCTCTGCCTTTAGCATAATGTCCTTTGAAGAACTATCTATATGGGATTAAATGGATGATAGCAACTTGAGAAATAGACATGACACCTTAGGGGGCAGTGAATTTATGTTAATGGATGTAATGGATTAAATTGTGTTCCCCAAATATTGGTGCCCATTTGGCTAGGCAGTGAATCTCCACGGTTTGACATGGATGATGTAAGCTGGCTGTCATGCAACAATGTAACTCCTCTATGATATAACATAATATGATCAGCCGGTCAGTTGTAAGGTGATTAGGGTGGGATGCAACCCCCTTCACTGATCTTTCCATTAGTAGCCCGATGCCTAACCCTCAGTGTCACCAGGGTTCTTTTTATTTGAGCCAGTAGAGAGAACAAAAATTGGCTCTTCAAATAAGAAAGATTAAGTTGCCATGTGATGTGTGTAAATAGTGATTTGATGATCATTTGAAGGCAACTCATTTTCAAAGGGAACTCAGGAACTGGGTGTGTGGCTGGGAATGCTTAAGGTGTGCAACTAGCTCAAGTGCTAGGGGATTAAACAGAAAGCTGGAGGCTCAGATCCATCCAAAGATACTTTGAATGAAAGCATAGTAGTCTACTTGTAAGAGATCAGTCCTTAAATCCAGTGAAAGCCCAGTTCTTTTTTGCTATGGCACAGGACCACCATGAGTCATCATTGACGTGATGGCAAGTGGCTGATGATATGTGATATGTGATGTTTGATATGTGACTGTGAAAGCTGACACGGGTTTGCAGAGGGTTAATGCTGTGAGTGATTGCCACTACCTTTCTAGCGCTGAAGTGCAGGACTGATTTATTTTTAGATTTAAAAATAAGTGAGTGTTGTCATGATTTATGAAGATGTACACCAAGTGGGGAGGGGCAGGTGAGAGATGAGAACTTGCAAAGAAATGGGTGAGGTTCAAGTTTCAAGTAAAGACTCTTTTCTAGTTCATTGTAGTGTGGTAATGAACTTCCTGGTTCTGAACATGCAGTAGTTATATGGGATGCCAGGTAATTGTAGGGAGGGCTAAAAGTAGACTGAATTATGAAGCTATCTGCCCCAGAAAAAATTTATAAGTTAGGGCTGAGCCGCGGTGGCATAAGTGATTGAGTGTGAGACTGTGGCCTGCGGACATGGCGGTTCAAATCTAGCGGTGGCTCTCAGGAGCAGCACTGGGTAGAGCCCACAACCACCAGAGGCAGTGATGCTCTAAAAAACAAAAAACAAAGAGTTAAAAAAAAAAATTTGGGGGGGGGGGCATCACTGCTCTCCGATGGTGGGAGTAGGAGGCCCAGCCCCACTGCTGGAATTGAACCTCCGTCCCAGTGGGCCGCAGTCCCATGCACAACCACTACGTCACTGGGGCTCAGCCCAAAAAAAAAAATGTATAATCTCAGAAATTCTAAAAAAGGTCAAAAGGGATTGGAATCAACTTGATGGCAGTAGGTTTGGGGTTTTAAAGGGTAGAGACACAACTACTAGATTGGGAGTTCAAATCCACCCAGAGATGCTTTAGAAGTGATCTTCTTCTGAAAGACCACAGCCTCCAAACACCCTGTACAGTTTTACTGGGTACTCGTGGGGCCACCATGCTACACCACAATCTAGACCAAAGCAACTAACTAACTGGAGGGTGGACAGTGCGCATACAGGACTGCTCTGCCCTATCATTGCACTTTTTTGGTGAGTCTGTAATTATTTTTAAATCATACACCTTAAATCAACAAATTAAATTAAAACAAATCAGTGTGTGTGTGTGTGTGTGTGTGTGTGTGTGTGTGCGTTTGCACAGTGAGATATTATCCAGCAGGTTGCTGGCCTGGACAAGGGCAGGCAGTACTGATGTGGTTAAGAAGCCTGGGGGCTGTGGGGGGGGGGGGTTGTGACCCCCCAAGCTGCCTTTTGCCTCTGACTCATCCCTCAGATTCTGGTGAATGAGCCCTGGTGGCTGCTGACTGAAAGGTTGGCAGTTCAAAATCACCCAGCAGCCCTTTGGAGCATTCTGCTCTATTACATGAGGACACTGTGTGTGAAAGTCAAGTTTATGGCAGGCAACAACAAGGTGCCAGAGGCCAACCAGGCAGAGGGGAAGGATCTTTGACTTTACAATTAGAAACAGGGCCAGCTGGCCGAACTGAAAATAAAGCTCTGAGTGCTTTCCAGAGGTAGGCTGATTTCCTAGAAGAGGAGCACTGTCATTCTTTTCCAGTTTTAATTAGCAATCCAATGAGCTAATAATAAAATTGAAAGCCAATACAGAGTCAAGATGAGGTAACAGCCGCAGCCTGCAGTGCTACTGTTCGTGGGTGTTGAGCACGTATTTTTAGATAACAACTTCTTCTACATGTGGTAATTAGGGCCCCAAGGGCTTTGTGATTTTTTTTTTCCAGGGTTGGCAAGTGGAAGGAGGAGGCAGTGAAAATTCCCACACATCTGGGGCAAACAGATACTGCACTGTAATTTCCTGTTGGCGCCTCTGGTTTCTAGTGGAATTACTTGCTAAGTAAATGATTGTTATAAGACTATGAAGATTCGGTCAATCAAATTAACCTCCTTTGTCCACCACCTCCTTCCACCCCCCACTCCCCCCAGACCAACAGTTCCCTTCATTTGCCTAAACTCTGGGCCTTTTGAAAATGTATTCAAGCTTGAAGGCTCCAGCCATCCTCACATTGGTCAAGTGTAACCTGAGGAGGCCCCCAATTGTTTTGCTAATCAAGATTATTGCCCCATTGAGGTGTGGAGGCACAGCCTGGCTGACAAACTTTGTCAGTTTCCCATGAAAATAGTTCTGTCAGTTTAGCCAGACTTTGGCAGCTATTAACATATAAATGAAGTTTCTCCCTTCTCTGCTCCCCCGCAGCTCTTACCCTTCAACCACCCATCCTAATGGATGCAGAGAAAATATAAACACACACACCCCAGGCCCAGCCCCCTACCCCTCTGTGTGCTTAAATCAAACAGACTTCTTTTCTCTGGGGCCCAAAAATCCTCGGGCTTCAGTGGTTCAAAGAGAAAAAGCAGGCACACTGGGAGGAGCCATCTGAAGAAAACTGCATTTAAGGTTTGAGACAACCAGACCTAGTGCCCCAGTGATAGTGACAACCTTATAAATGGCCATCTGAATGCCAGGATAGACCTCCAAGGCCGCACTCAGTGACAGAGGCAAAGTGGAACACAGGGTTCGAGAGTTATCTTTGCCCAGGGATCAAACATTTGAGATATCTTGCTAACTGGATGGCTGAAAGTCGTTGGAAGACTCTGGACAACTCTGAGTTATTCTCCTTGTGGCATTCTCACAGGGGGTTTGCTGAGAAGCTGGCCTGGGGTCTAGAGTGTTGTTATTGAGGGGCTTTGCTTCCATTGGCTCTGACACATAGAGACCCGATGTAGGAAAAAAAAAAAAACAGAGGGAGAGTTTTTGCCCATAGGGTCATTGAATACTTTTTAAAAAATTAATCATTTTCTTTCTTTTTTTTTCTTTACATTTTTTAATGATTCTGGGGGGAGGCTCTTATGACATTCAATACATCATTTCTATCAAGCATATTTGTACACAGGTTGCCATATTACACAGGTTTCCAAATATTTTCTACTTGAGTCCTTGGTATAAGCTCCTCTTTCCCCCTCCTTTAAATTTTTTTTTTATAAATCATTTTATTGGGGCTCATACAACTCCCATCATGATCCATCCATACATCAATTGTATGCAGACCACATTTGCACACTTGTTGCCATCATCACTCTCCAAACATTCTCCCTCCACTGAGGCCCCCAGTACCAGCTCCCCATATTTCCCTTCCCTACCCCTCTCCTCCCCCATGAACCCGTAATAATTTACGAATTGTGACTTTTTCATATCGTACCTGTCCAATGTGTCCCTTCACTCACTTCCCCGTTTCCGTACCCCAGAGAGGAGGTTATATGTAGATCTCTGAAATTGGTTCCCACTTTCTATTCCACCGTCCCTCCACCCTCCCAGTATCACCACTCCCAACACTAGTCCTGAGGGATCATCTATCCTAAATTCCCCATTTTTCTGACTCTGATGTACATCCCTGGTCTAGCTGGATTTGTCAGGTAGAATTGGGATCATGACAGTGGATGGGAGGAAGCATTTGAGAGCTAGAGGGAAGTTGCATATTTCATTGTTACTACACTGTACCTTGACTGGCTCATCTCCTCTCTGTAGCCCCTCTGTAAGAGAATGTTGCTTCACCTATTGAGGGGTTTGGGTCCCCAATCTGTACTCCCCTTATTTATAATGATATAATTTTTAGTTCTTTGATGCCTGCTACAGGATCCCTTGGACACCTCGTGATCACCCAGGCTTGTGTGCTTCTTCCATGTGGGCTTTGTTGCTTCTGAGCTAGTGGCTGCTTGTCTACTCAAGCCATTAAGTCCCTAGCTGCTATAGCTTTAGATAGCCAGGCACCATCAGCTTTCTTCACCATATTTGCTTATGCACACATTTGTCATCAATGATCATATCAGGAAAGGGAGTACACAATGTTATGATTTTTAGTTCTCAAAGCCTGATAACTGATCCCTATGACACCTCGTGGTCCCACAAGCTAGTGTGCTTCTTCCACGTGGGCTTTGTTGCTGCTGAGTTAGATGGCTTCTTGTTTACTTTCAAGTCTTTAAGACCCCAGACGCTACATCTTTTGATAGCAGGCACCATCAGCTTTCTTCACCATCTTTGTTTATGCACACATTTGTCTTCAGTGATCATGTCGGGAAGGTGAGCATCATGAAATATCAATTTAATAGAACAAAATGTTCTTGCATAGAGGAAGTACTTGAGTGGAGGTTCAATGCCCATCTGCTGTCCTAATACTAACCCTATAAGTATATGCACGTTCATCTATTTCCCTACCATCATATGTAAATATATGCACCTATGTACTTGCCTGTATTTAAACCTCTATAAATGCCCTTTACACCCCCTCCCCAGTTCTTTCTCTATTTCCTTTTACTTTCCTCATCCCAGTATCATGCTTAGCTTCTATTTAAGTTTCAGTATTTACTCTCTGTTACATTATTCTTGATCAAAAATCATTTTATTGGAAACTCTTACAGATAACATAACATTCCATTGTTCAATCACATCAGGTAGTGCAATTATCGCCGCAATCATTTTTAAACAATTTTCTTTCTTTTTGAGCTCCTTGATATCAGCTCCCCTTTATCCCTTCCCTCCCCCTTTTTACCCCACAGGAACCTTTATCATTATTTGTTTCCCTATAAGCTTTTTTTTTGTGTGTGCTTGTGCCATATCTTATACAGTCCAATATATCAATTCACATACATTTTAATGGTGGCAGAATAATTTGAAGAGTGATTATCAATAATGGTGGTACAGCATGAAGAACATAATCAGTGGCACTGAGTCATACATGTAGAGGTTGTTGAATTGGTTCTGTTGTCTATATTTTGCCACAATTAAAAAATTAACCAGTCACATGAAGTAAGTGTGCATGGGGAAAAGAAGATATTGTAAAACTGTGGTGAAGAGTGTACATCTCTGCTGGATATGGCAGAACTATCACACTATATGATATATGAATGAAGTCTTAATAAAACTATTTTTTTTTAAATACAAAACACTGTCTGGTCCTGTGCTGTCCTCACAATTGTTCTTCTGTCTGAACCCATCTATAGAGCCATGAAGTCACTCCGTCTCGCCCCACTCGTTTACCAAGCATGGTGTCCTTCTTCAGGGACTGTTCTCTCTTGACTGCATGTCCAAAGCACATGAGACTCCCCATGCTTGCCTCTTAGCAGTACTTCTTCCAAGACACATCTGCTTTTCTTTTCACCTGGGTTAAGCAAACCTTTTGTACCTCATATTAAATCGGGATAACATCCCCCACACTCTTTCTTAGGCTTATGCATTTGTTTTAGTAGTTGCTGTCCATTCGATTGTTTTCCTTAGATATGAGGCATTTCTGTCTCATAGCAACCTTGATACACAACAAGGAGACACCCCCTGGTCTCTTGCCGTCCATTTTCACGGGCACTAAGTCAGTCTATTTTGTCGAGACCTTCCTCTTCTTGACTGACGCTCTACCAAGCAAGATGACATTCACAAGGAAATGAATCCTCCTGATAACATACTTGCTAGGTTTGTAGATGTTTTTCCAAAGTTCTTGTGTCTCCACGTGGAAAGAATTCACGGAGCAGAAACATGAACGTGAGTGCAAGGAAAGCTTTTAGTGGTACATCTCTTAGCTCCCTTGCTGGGAGCTGCTTTGGTCCTTGGCTTCTCAAGAGAAAGAATTTACGCTGAAGCCTTGTTTGTGATCCAAGTGAATTCTTATAAAGTATAGAAATTTTAGGTGTTACAGTAACTGAACACAAGCACCCTCACGGCACTGCACACCCCTGTGGCAGCCTGAAGCCAGAGAGCGAGAGACGGTAGCCCAGCCAGGAGAAACAGCAGCCCAGCAGGAAAAGAGAGAGTGGTATCTCGCTTCACCTGGTTTGGCCATTTTACGGCCTTCTGCTGGCAGGTGTAACCAAGGGACTGTTTGAGCCCATTGGCTGAATTAAGCCCACCTGGCCTAGTTTGGGGCCCACTAGGTATACGCCTTCCTCTCTCCAGGCCCTGAATTTGTGAATGGCCTTTTGCCATTAGGGCCTTCCAACTTTCTGTAGGGGACCCCCTGGACCTAGAGAGGAACAGCCCCCTATCTTGCAACCTAGTAATTCTCACAGATAAGAAGGGCTGTTTCCAGAGAGAGGGGGGCATATCATGTGGTCACAAAGCTCTTCGTCCTTGTGGTGATTGGCTTTTGTTGATTTCATGGTATCTGAGTGGAGGTAGGGGTAGAGTCCAACTTGTCGATCAAGTGGTAGTTCAACATTTCTTGAGGGTGTGGCCTTTTGTGTAAGAGATGAGCAGAGATGATTCCTTTTTTGCTCCTTTGCCTTCCTGCCTCCTGTGACTACATGTCTTCAGGTTGACCCCATGTGGGCTGCTGATGCTGGGAGTCAACCTCCAAGATATCTGGTGCCCCGCCATGCTGTTATTGTTTGGAACTTACCCTAATTTGTTGACATAGAAACATCATTGAGCTTGAAGGTACAATTTCCTCCTTGGAAAGCTGTTAGTAAGTGCAGCGCTTTCCGGTGTTGTAGTGTGATACTGCCTAGGGAATTTACTCCTGAAGCAAGGCTAAAGTACTGCTAGTCTTTCTAAAGTTCTGGAAGTTCCTTTGGCAATGCCCTGCACCCCTTGACCCTTCATTATGATAAAAATCTTCATTATAATAAAACACGTGGGCCCCTCTCAGACTTTGCTAGAGGGTATTTATTTCCCTAGTCTTCCTTGGCTATAGGCCAACATTATTGAAATGTTTAATGATGCCTTGACTGCCTGGGAAAATTTGGTTAAAATGAAATTTTTTCATCAAACAAGTCAGTCCAATACTGGGAGAACACAAGGTAAATTCCAGTGGAGCTATTCTAAGCATGCAATACTGGAGCTATAAAGAGGATTGGTGGGCTAAGCCCCAGTGGCGTAGTAGTTGTGCGTGGGACTGCGACCCACTGGGTTGGAGGTTCAATTCCAGCTCACAGGAGCAAAGGCTGGGCCTCCTACTCCCATCACCAAAGGCAGTGATGCCTTAAAATAAATATAAAAAAAAAGAGGATTGGTATTGAAAGGAAGGAGATTGCTTACTTTGTGCTCCTGGTTAGTGATATTGCTTAATAGTCAGAAAAGATATTTATCATGACTGATATTAATATAGATCTGGAAGGGGGAGAGGGACTGCTACTGGGAAATAGGTAGACTGGTTTAAGGAAAAGGGAACTTCTAAGTTCTAACTTCTGGTTTAAGGAAAAGGGTGGTTAGAAAATGTCCACCAGCCTTTTCTGGCCTAAGCCAACCCCCTGATCAAAAATAGAAATTTATTAGGTAAATCGTTCTTAAAGCTTTCTACACTGGTCAGGCCTATGGATTATACCTACCTAACTGTATATACATAACTGTAGGTCACCAGGGACAGCAAGAAAATCTGGCTGAAATATAAGAATTAAGTGGTAGAAATTACAAGCTGAACCATTTCAAGTATGCTCCTCTGGGAGCACATATCTGTATCACCATCTTTAGACCATCCTCTAGTTCACATGTATATTCATAGTGGTCTGCTTGGTCTGGGTCCAGGGGGGCCAATACTGATGGCCTCCATAGCTGCACTCAGTCATGGAAAACTTATGTCCTTTTTCTGGAATAGCAGTAGGGATAGATAGCATTCCTAAAAATGTCCCTTCCCAACTGGTTGGAGCTAGGATTTAGACATCCATCTTTCCAAGTTTGTACAAGAAGTAGGTCTTTACAAAGATTCAAGGGAGATTGTTTTTGTTCTTCTTGGGCGTGGAAAGACTCCATTGAGATAATGTCTCCTGACATTGGTCTACTCTGACAATATTATTGCTGTATTAAGAATTCTTGAGCATCAACCACTGGCTATTTTATGAAGAAGAGTTGTTGCCTGTGGGATCTCAAACACGTAGGATGCATTGGAGTCATTTGGAGGTGAGAGCCAATGTGAGTGAGTCCTTCCAGTTATTTGGGTAACGTGTCAATTTTCTCAAGGTCAGTTTTAAGTATTAGTGAACTCTTTATATTTGTCCTGATGATTTGGTTTCCATATGTATTGGAGATGGTAGGCTATAACAAAGTACCTGGGTGATTTATGAACTGAAAGCAGATCCATTGTTACTTTGAAATGTTTATGGAAACCCAGAGCAAGGGATTATTTCTTGAAATAATTGTTTAGCCATTTCAAAGGCCTTTTTGCTATGGTTCAATAGGCGTTAGCGCACCTGGTGAAGGTGTCTATGAATACTAGAAGCTATATGAATTCTGGCACAGATGAGACTTGAGTATAGTCCACATGCCAATCTCCCACAGGGCACAACCCCTTGTATTGAACAGGTTAAATGGTGATGAATGCTTAAATACCCCTGGAAGACTGTCAGTCTGGTAAATTGAACAGTAAGAGGTCACTGACTTAAAAGTTAGGCCAAGCCAGCAGGCACAAAATTGTTGAGTAAGCAGAGTTAAAGAGGGTCTAAAACTAACACATGTAGCATTTGAAAAGCTTTCGCTACTCTCCACTATAACCTATGTGGCAACAAGAACGTGTTGTTCTTTCAAGGTGAAGACTGAATTCTCGTGTTTTGGCCTGTTCTACTTCTTTGGGAAAGTAATCTGGGATGGGCAACAAGTTTTGAGGAACCAAGCCATTTATGGCAACCAATGAGATCAGAGTTGATTATGGCCTGTTGGGCTGTCCTCTAGTCAGTTGCCTAGGAAACCTCTGAGTTTCCTTTTTGGTCTCCATGGCAATACATTACTGCTACTTCAGTAGGCTTTTGGACAGTCTCTAGGAGCTTGTTAATTTGACCCTCATACTTAATGGGACTCCCTTGACTGGTCAAATATTCCTGTTTTCCCAAGATTTTAGAATGCACTTGAAGACAAGGAACCTATACTTAGAATGTATATATAGGGTTAGCTTTTTTTTTCTTTCCCTTGTCTAGATCAAGGCCTGAGAGCCCTTATTGGGTAGTGGTTACATGTTAGGCTGTTAATTACAAGGTCAGCTGTTCAAAATCACCCGTTACTCCATGGGAGAAAGATGAGGCTTTCTATTACCGTAAAGAGTTATAGTCACTGAAACCCACAGGTTTCTACTATGACCTAGTGGGTAGGCATGAGTCAGTATTGATCCAGTAGCAGTGAGCTTCAGTTTGAGACAAGGCTAGAGTCAAAGCAATGATGTCAGCAAGTTGAACTGAGCTGCCTGGGGGCCTTGATGAGTTGATGGAGTGAAACTATGCTATACCCAGCTCCTCACACTCCATTGTGTACAAAGCTGCTGTCATCTGAAAAGCAGAAACATCTGCTTGGAAAACCGATTGGTCTTTTGAGATCTGGCCAAGGTAGATTGTTAATAGAAAGTAGTTTAAGACAGGAATAAAGGGCTCAGATTCAGTCTTAAGATTGGGGAGTCATGTAGCTGAATTATGGTTGCAACAAGATTGAATTTAACAACAAGGTTTTCTATAAGAATAATTTGCTAACTTCACAGGCAATTATAATGTTTTGATTATAGGACCTTGGAGATCCTGTGCTTGGCCAGAACCTCTAAAGTTACGTTCTATGTTAAATTTAACTACCTCTTAGACAAGATAATCTCTTGCTACAGATTATCTAAGATGGTCAGGCAACCATGGAATGATCTAGTCTTTTTGATAAGTATGCTACTGGTTGAGGTTTGGGGTCAAGATTTTGGATTAATACTTACAGATTGATTTCTTTCTTCCACAGACATCTAGGAAAGCACTTCTTTGAACAAGTTTGGAGACCCAGTGATGAGGCTCAAAGCTGAACAGCCTTAAATGGGTGTACTGTATTCTTTTATTATGACTTGATGGCAGTGAGCTTGGATTATTTTTGGGGAGTCCATACTAGAGAAACTTGTTAATAAAAGGCTGTCATCTTTTAATGGTTTCTGACTTCCAGGGGTATTACTGCTCCCAGGGGAACTAGGTAAGATGCTTCAGGAGAATTTTTACAGGAACTGTATATTTAACTTGATTAGGAATCCCCATATCACAGACTTCAAGATCTATTGTACTTTTCTACTGTTCTTGAGTTGGATTTAGGGTATCCTCTGATGTGAGGAACAGTTTGAAGACTATCCCTCAAGGGCTAGAATAAGCCCTGATGACTATGTGTGCTTGTAATGTTGACAATATTCTTGACCTAGGAGTATAGGTGGACATTTAGGAACTAATAGAAAGTTATGGTAGAAGTAAACCCTACCCCACAATCACCTCAATGATTAGGTAAAATGGTTGTCTATGGACTTCGCTGATATTCCCATGATAGAGTCTGGGGAAGGAGATCAGAATGAAAAGATGGCCATAATATCCAGGAGGAAACTCATGAGCTACTTTCCATATACATGCTCGCCCAAGGCTCCCGACTGGTAACTGCAAGTTCTTGTTGGTGACTCATCTGAGCTGCCTCAGTCTTGGGGTAACACTTGGAGACTCTCTGATGAACAACTCTACACTTTGGTCTTTCCCATAGGACAGAGTTTTGACCAGCGGCCAGAATGTTTACAGTAATATCACAAACCTAGAGGAGATCCATTCTTATGCTGATATACATAACCCTTTGTGTAGACAGATCCTATTTAGTTATGGCAGCTAGGACCTGGGCATGGGTAGTTGCTTCCCATTTCTTCCTTTCCTGAGCTCAAACTGCTTGTTCCCCAGCTCTGTTATAGAAAGTAGGAATGATAATGGTAAACATCTGGTGTATAGTAATGCTCACTGATGCCCAGACCAACTTTTGAAGCTTTTTCTGGATATTTGATGTAGCCTTTGTGAGGAATTTCTTGTCTAACATGAATGATCCTTCATTACAAGTTCAAATCTAAAGTGCTGTGTTTGTTTAGGGTTTCTCTCAACCTTCTAAGAAGTTTATAGGGCTTTCATTAGGTTCCTGATTGATAGCCATTATTTTAGAGTAATATATAATAGAAACTTTGCCACCCTGACTTCAGACCAGCAATGATAGATACTAGTAAGTCCTCCTAGGCCCTGTTTCCATAGAATCACCATAATCTCAGGTGGGGTCAGTTGGAGACACAGCTGTTTCTCTGACTATTTCTCATTCATCATGTGCAAGCTCTCTGAAAAGGTCTTGGTTCCTATTGGTGACTTTTGTTTGTCAAAATCTGTCTCTGTCATGATATGTCACAAAATTACCATTATGTCCTTCTAGACCAGGTTATGGGCAAATGTGAGTTGCTGGAAGTTTACTCTATTATTCTGGGTTATATGGATAGCTGTCAAGGTCACTTTTAATCTAACTTTAACTAGAGTTAAAGGTATATGAATAATTCAGGGACCAAATTCGTAAGCTGTCTTTACTAGAGATAGTACTCTGGAGGGACCCAGAGTAGTACAGGCAAGCCAGGAGATGAAGAATTCTCAGCCCTGGCCCTTTTTATAAGTATGTAGTACATTTAGAAAAGAGATCTTTACTGTCCTTTAAGAGAATAAATCCTTGGTCAGCTTTTCCTCACCTCTTACAGAAAAGATCTCATTGCACTAAGGTAGAAGATGCAGAGAGTTCCATGCTTTGGTCAGGACTTCCCAGCTTCTACTCCATACTGTGATGAGAAAGTCATGGAGAAAAACACTAGCGTCTGCTTCTTTAGCATTTCAGGGTCAATTCTTAACCAGTTAGACAAGATCCAAAGCAAAGTGGTCACCTCAGGAATGGATTCTTTATTGTCCATCTAAAAAAACAACCAGCAGTAGGTTAGAGAACCCAGTGACTCAAAGTTGTCACCAGAAGCTCCAGTGCCTTAGGGTGTGAGGGTCTTGGACAGATTTCGCTTTCCTCAAGAGTTGGGACCTAGGGTTAGGTCTTTTACCAAACCCAGATTGTACTTTCTAAAGCAAGCCAGGTGTTTGGTGACCCCCGCTCATGGGAGGTATTATACAAATTCTGGATCTTTTTTGGTCTGACATGGACTACTCATGGAACAGTTCATTTTTTAACCTAGCATGGAATTCAAGATCTATAAGAACTTCTGTCAGCTAAATCTGTAATGGTCTGTATTGGGAAAATTGGAATCCTCAGTTAGGTACTTGTTAATCCAATAAAATTAGAAACCAGGATATAAATACCTCAATGTATGGGGCCATTTTCTGTGCAGTGAGAAAGGAAACACAGGAAGTGCTTGAGAAGCCTCTTGAGTATGCCTCAAAATGGCAGGGTCAGCAATTTTTAAAAACCTGACTTCCCAAGTGCTCCTGGATTACTTGGCAAAAAGACAAGGGGCTTCAATCCCTCATAATTCTAAAACTCAGAAAAAGGCCAGCTGGATCATCAGATATGCTGTTGTTATTAGCTGACATCCAGGCTGAGAGAGCTCGTGCACAAGAGAAAGGAGGACCTGCATGGCCCTGCACCATCTTGCAACTGTTCCTTTGCCTGAGCCCATCTTCACAGCCATGGTGTCAATCCATCTCCTTGAGGGCTGTGTTAGCTGAGGATGACCAGAGAAACCAATCCAGTGAGACTCCTATACGTATAAGGAGGAGCCTTTTTGATCACGATGGTATGTAACAAGAGAGCAGCAACTTGGTCCAACTCAAGTCCTAAGTCCAATACTAGTCTACGTGTCCCTCTTCAGGCTGATGAAATGCAATGATCCACCATGCAAAATGATCACAGGTCATGGTCGGAAGAGAGTCCTGTAGAACCAGGGTTGGGGTAAACAGGGCCGGGATCTGGAAACTCTTAGGCTCAGTGGCACAGAGAGAAGAGACGTGTCTCCCTCCTTTTAAGAAAGCCACACACCCAAGGAGACAGCATCATGCTGTGACTCAGTTGACAGGTTGGATTCCACCCTTACACTTTTCTTTTTTTTTTCCCCTTACACTTTTCTACACCTTTAAGTTGAGATAACATAATCGAGCGACCACAAAGGACTTCCTCTGTTTTGCTGCCCCTATACTTTTTCAAACATGATGTCCTTCTCCAGGCCTAGTATCTCCTGCAAATATGCCTAAAGAACTTCAGACAAAATCTAGTCATCCTTGCCTCTAAGGGCACACGGGCTGTACTTTTCCCAAGATAGATCGGCTTGATATTTTAGCACTTCATGGTACTTTCTATGTTCTTCTCCAGCACCACAATTCAAATGCATTGATTTTTTTTTTTTTTAGTCTTTCTTAATTCAAGACGGAGGGTTGGGTGGACCAAGAGCATTAAGTAAATCTGCTCTTCTAGGGCTCTTTATTTTTTCAAAACTGTTTTATTGGGCATTAATACAGATATCAGATCATTCTATAGTTCAATCACATCAAGGAATATTTTCCAATTGCTGCCATAATCAGATTCAAAGCTCTCTTTTCTTTGTTAAATTCCTTGACCATCAACTCCCTTTAACCCCCCCCACACACACACACATACAACCACTACTGTACCCCCCAGCAACATTTATTCTACATTCTGTCCCAATAGGTTATTCAATCCTGGGGTTCATATACTGAAAAACAGAAAAACATGTAACAAAAACTAAAGCAAGTATCCCCAATGACTTAACACACCTGAGATAAACCTCAAAATGAACAAGTAAAAAAATAAAAGAAATGCTGAAAGCAACATCAGGCTTAATGTCCTGGATGGTAGGATGAACCGATAAAGTTTTAACCATTGAAGTCATGTTCATTATTTTGATCTTCTATAGTCATCTTTCCAAGGCACTGTATTTGGTAATAACCTTCTCCCACTCCTCTATCCAGGAAGAAGAAAATGACCAAACGCTAATTTCCTATGTAGATGTATTTTCAAATGTATCATTGGCTCCCACTGTCATCCATAGCCTTTTGCAACCCAGATTCTCACAATGTAGCCTCTGACACTATTCCCTCCTTGGACTTCAGATTATATGATTTACAATGTCGAGGTGCTGCATCCATGTGGACATAGTTGACATATCACCTACATGGCTGCTGTTTGGAAACAAGCCTCTAAGACCCAGACATTATTTGATCTGTTAGTCTGGCACCACCTAATTTCTTCACCACACTTTGCTATTAGCACCCATACCTTCTGTGATCCCTTCCTGAGAGTCAGTGTTGAGGAGGGCCATGATGTAAGAACTGATTGTTCTTAAATTAGAGATGGGATTAAGTGCCAGCCCCAAGCCCACTCCTGGATCGAGGTTGTTGTCTTATATTTAAAGTGAGGGTGGATTTTTTTTTTTTGCATTTTTATTTATTTACTTTCAATAGTTTTATTGGGAAGTAATTTTATGAACACATTCAATAGCTCAATCATTCAATCAGCTCAAGGAGACTGATACAATCACCCCCCACATCGATTTTAGAGAACCCCCCCTAACCCCTTGGTTAAATCAAATTTAAGATAATTTATGCAATCATCATCCATTCGAGTGCTTCCTCACCACTCCTGTTTTCATTAGTTACTCTCAAAATCCCTTTTCCCTCCTTATCCCCCCTCCCTGTAATCCCTAAATTGCTTGATATCAGTTATTATCATTATACATCCACTCCTCTTGTGCTTCACAGCTGGAGACCCAACAGAATACAATAGAAATTGCACTAAGGTGGTGAGGGTAAAAATAAAATTTAAAAAAGTATACAGATAAAAATACTAATAATGCACATGAAGGAAAAGACTCCTAACAATATTCAAAAAGCTAGGGAAGAAACTTCTGTCATGGAACCAGTAGGAGATACTTACCCCCAGGCAAATTTAAATCATTTCTATATGGTGGTCAACTGTCCAAATGTCAAGTTTTATCCAAGATAATCAAGATTAGAATGACTTCTGGCTGATTGAGACTCTCACCTGTGGCTAAAGCAGACTTGCCAGTGACTCAGTCTGACTATATACTCTGCAAGTAGGTTTGAGGCTCTCCCCATCCATCATAGCCCTCCAAACATTGAGTGTTCATCATTTTTGTTCTAATGCTTTCTCCTCACCAAATTCAAGTTTCATAATTTTCATCTTTGGGTCATAAAAGCTGGTTTGCTACTGCTGTGTAGACTTAGTTGACTCCTCACTTAGATGTAAGCTTCAAGACACTGGACATGATTGTGATTGATAGCCAGACACCATCTGTTTCTGTCACCACCCTTTGCTGCAGCACCTTATGTGCAGTTACCATTTCATGAATGTGAGTATAAAGGGCAATGATGTAAGACTCGATTGTTCTTAAAATGGAGCTAGGATTCAGTGCAAACCTGTGACCCATTCATGAATCTTTGCTTTATTTATTTTAATTTGCTATCATTTGGGAGCCAATACATACGTCATATCATTCCATAGTTGAATCATGTCAAGTATCTTTACAATTTCTTCCATAATCATATATGCTTTCCAAATATACTTTTCCTTCCTGGACTTCTTGACATCATCTCCCTCTTCCTGTTATATCCCCTTTCCCCCAAACTCTTGCTATAATTTCTTTCCATCTAGGCTCAACATCCCTGGGTTTCATTTATTGAAAAATAATAAAAAACACCGGTGCAAGAGGGTGAGTCCCAATGTTGATGCACCCCTGAGAGGCACTCTAATGTAAATGACCATAAGAGAATAAATCAGAATGGCTTTCACAGGGTTGCTGGAATGATACACATCTTAATGGAGTATACCTGGTTTTGAAGTACCAAGGTGTAGTTTGTTCGCCAACCAATAGTTCACTGCTCTTGGTACAGTGATCTTTTTCTACCTCAGGTATCATGAGTTTTTGGGCTTATTGTACAGTTCACCCAGTGGAGTTCCCATTTGGGGTGTCACTAATGCAGCCTCTGGAGCATGGCATGCACCCTGAAGGTCAGGATTCAGTGTCCCAGTGTTCTGCAGCACCTAGCCTGAGTTCTTTTGTTACCCCCAGACTCCCTAGGTCAATTCGGCCCTCACGCTGCCCACCACTAAAGAACCTACCAACCTAATTATCCCAAGAGCATGCTCAGTCTTTCCTCCCCCAACTTGGCAATCAGCCCTCCCTGCAACAGACATGTACCTATGTTTACCCAAAATTGACCTTTCCCTTTCTCCATTCCTACAACCCACCTCCCACCAGTAACCCTCATCCATTTGACTGCACCATCTCCCCCTTCAGGGGACTTCACCTAAGGTCCACATGGCTACCACTCAACCTCTCTGCTCCCTCCAGACCATTTGATGCTAGTTGTCCTGGCTGCTCTACAGCTGAATGACCTACATTTTACTTTCCTGGAGTGGGTGATGGATCTTTCATTGGCACTGGGCCACCTCTTCACCAGCCTGTCTTGTTCCCCACCTTTATGGCCTGCAAGCTTGGACTTGTGGCCATGCTACTGCTTGTGCCTACTGCAGTGGACTCATTTATTATATTCTTTTGTATTTGACTAACTTCACCCCACATAATGTCTTCCAGATCCCTTCCAGATCCAGGTCCCAGTTCAGGTATTTAATCCCTCTTTGTAGGGGATGTATAGCATTCCATTTTGTGTATGTGCCAAGTTTTTTATTTGCTCTTCTACGGATGGGAATTTAAGATGTTTCCAGCATCTTCCTAATGTGAATTGTGCTGTGATGAACAAGGTAGCAAACACCAGTTCATGATGTGTTTCTTATTTCTTTGGGGTAAATGCCCAGTAATAGTATTGCTGGGTGTATGGTATTTCAATTGACATCTCTTTTAGGTATAACCATATCTCCTTCCATAGTGTCTGTACATGTTTACAAATCCATCAGAAGTAGATATAAGTTCTTATTTCACCATACCCTCTCCAATATTTCTTGTGAACATTATTTTTAAATTGGACTACAGTAATGGGCTTTCATATCTTTGTCCACATTCTCAGAGGGCTATTAGTTTTTTTCTTGTTGTACACTTGTAAAATTCTATAGATCTTAGAAACTAGTCCTTTTTCTGTTATGCCATTACAAAATATATTTTCACAATCTGTGAGTTCTCTTTGAACCCTTTAAATAAATCTTTTTATGTACACAAGCATTTTATTTTTAACACATCTCATTAATCCATTTTACCTTCTGTGGAGTGTGTTTCCTTGTGAATTCTGCTAGTCTATTTCTTGTACTCAGGCTCCAAGCTTTGTCCCAATTCTTCATTGCTCATCCTGAGAGCTTTGGATTTCACATCTAGGTCTTTAGATGTTTAGTTTGTTTTTGTACATACACTGAGATACTGGTCTTGTTTCATTCTTCTGCATGTGGATATCCAGCTCTTCCAACACCATTTATTGAAGAGGGCATTTGCTTCCCATTTAATGTTTTCTGTTTGTTTGTTTGTCTTTGTCAATTGTCTGCATGTGGATGTTTTTATTTCTGGGTTTTCTGTCCTGATCCATTGTTCAGGTATGCATCGATGCACCTGTACCAGGCTGTTTTGACAACTGTGGCTGTATAATGGGTTTTGAGGTCAGGCAATTCAAGGTCACCTACTTTGCTTTCCTTCTTGAGGAATTCTTAACATATACTGAATTTCTTTCCATATGAGGCTGCTAATCAGTTTTTCCATTTATTTGAAGAATGCTAGTGGAATTTGGATCAGGATGCCCTTGTATTTGTAGATTGCTTTAGGTAGTACTAACATTTTCACTATATTGAGTCTTCTGATCCACGGACATGGATTATTCTTCAATTTGTGTGGATCACTTTTTGTCTCTGGTAGTAGTGCTCTGTAGTTTTCTTCATTTTTTTTCTTGTTACTGTTTTTTCTTTCTTTTTTGGGGGGGTGGGGGGGGGGGTTAGGTTTATTCCTAGGTATTTCAGCTTTTGCACAGCTATTGTAAATGGTACTGATTCCTTGATATCTTTTTCTGTATCCCCATCACTGATATATAGGAATCCAGTGGAATTCTGCTGGTTAATTTTGCGTCTTGCTACTCTTATAAACCCTTCTCTTGTTTCTAGCAATCCTATGTAGACCCCATAGGATTCTCAATACATAAGATTATATTGTCTGCAAATAGCAAAAGTGTCAATACCCAATTTTACACCCTTGAGGTCTTATCATTGTCTTATGGCATTGGCTAGAACTTCCAGAAAAAATATTTCATAGAAATGGAGGTAAGGGGCATAATTGGGTTCCCTTGTTCAATGGAAATGCTTTCAGCTTTTTTCCATTGAATGTGGAAGTAGCTGCTGCTTTTTCATATATGGCTTTTATTATATTAAGGAATTCCCTTCAATCCTATCTTCTTGAGAGTCTTTATTAGGAATGGGTGTTGGATGTAATCAAATGTTTTTTCTCTATCAATTGATATGATCATATGATTTCTTGTCCTTTTTCCTGTTGATGTGATCAATTACATTAATTGCTTTTCAAATGTTGAACTATTCCTCTATCCCTCGTATGAATCCCAGTTGGTCAACATGTGTGTGTGTATATATATATATTTGTTGGATTCTATTGGCCAAGATTTGGTTGAAGATTCTTGCCTCTGTGCTCATGAGAGATATCAATCTGTAAGGCTCTATCCTTGTGTAGTCTTTGCCCATTTTGTTATCAGGGTTATGCTGGCTTCATAGAACAGGTTTGGAGTTGGATATCCCTTTCTATGCTGAAAAGTTCTGTAGGATTGGTGACAGTTCTTCTCAAAATGCTTGTTTAAATTTTTCTGTGAAGCTATCTGGACCAGGGCTCTTTATGTTTGGGAATTTCTTGAAGATTTTGTAAATTTTTCTTTTGCTATGGGTCTGTTCAAACTCTTAATGCACATGTACATTAGTTTGGTATTTTCCAGGTATTTGTCTACATTCTCCAAATTATTGAGTTTGTTGGGATACACCCTTTGGTAGTACTGCATAATTCATCTTTGTATTTCATTGGGGTCTGTTGTTATTTCCCTGTTTCACCCCCAATTTTAGATATTAGCATCTGGTCCTGCTTTTCCTTTGTTAAGTTTGCTAGCAGTTTGTGGATTTGTTGATCCTTTCAAAGAACCAACTTTTTGCTCTTTTGATCCTTTCCATTATCCCCTGCTTTCCAATTCATTTATCTCTACTCTAATTTTCATAATTTCTTTTATTTTGCTGTTAGTAGGATTATGTTGTTAGCTCTGTTCTAGCTGCTGAAGGTGTTGAGTTAAGGGACATAGTTGCCTTTTTTTCAAGTGTGCACATATTACAATAAAGTGACCTTTGCTGTGTCCCACAGATTTTGGTGTATTGTAATGTCTTTCTTCTTGGTTTTTAGGACCTTTTAAATTTCCTCTCTAATTTGCATTAATACTCATTGGTTTTGAGACTTTGTTATTAAGTCTCTAGGTGCTGATATTTGTTTTTAGTTCTTTCTATTTCAAATTTCCAACTTTATAGTGCTGTGGTCAGAGAAGTGGTCTGAATGACCTCTATGTGTTTTCATTTCCTTAAGCTTGACTTGTGCCCCTACATGGGGTCTATTTTCAAGTAGGAACCATGAGCATTGGAGAAGTGTGTGTGTGTGTGTGTGTGTGTGTTTAAAATATTTGTTGGAGAGCTCAGAAAATGTCTATTAGGTCAACTTGTTTGATTGTATTATTCAGATCTTCCTTACTGAGTTTCTTAACTGTTGGTCTCTCTCTCTTTGTTGGTCTCTCTATATTAAAATCACCTACTATAAGCCTCATATATGTTTATTATGTCTGTGGGTTGTCTATTGATCCCTTGAGCCCATTTTTATCTGTTCTTATGTCACGTACATTGAAGTCTTTCTTGTCTGAGATTAGTATTGCCACCACTGATTTTTTTTTTATTGTTATTTGCTTGGCAAAACTTTCACCATCTTTTGACTCTCAGGTTTTTTTTGTCTGTGAGATTGAGATGTGTCTCTCTTGAAGCAGCAGATTGCTGAGTTTTGTTGCATAATCCAGTCTGATACCCTTTGTCTTTAAGTATATATGTTTAAGCCGTTAACATTCAATGTATTTAAACCTAACTGTAGATTGCTTGTGGTCATCATATACTATTTGTATTTATTATTTTCTTTCCTCTCCTTTAAAGGATGGTGTGTGTGTGTGTATGTGTGAGGACTTTATCCTTATCTTCATATCTTCATTGGACCTGTAATGTTTTGTGTACTGTTTGTTTGCAGTGTATTAGTATCTGAGTGGTATTACACCCTGTGGTGGTCCCATGTTTGCAAGTTGCAATGGTTGTTTTTCTGTCTGTAAAGAATTGGAAAATATTTTTTGTAATGCTGGTTTGTTTTGGTGAGTTATCTAAATGTTTCCTTACTTGTGAAGACTTTTATGTGTCCTGCAAATTTGAAGGATGTTTTAAGTAGTGGTATTAACCATAGGAAGCTTTCCCTTCAGTATAGTAATTTTGAATTATTTGGAGATGAGGTTTATGAGAGACGAGATTTTACTTGGTAAATTAAAGGAAGTTGTGTATTACTGAGGTGGAGGGAACAGATTACAGAGGTTGTCATGGTTGCAGTAAGGGCGAGGTATAATGAATCTATCAGAGCCCATTATCAACCCTGTGTATTATGAAGGAAGAGAACACTCTTTATGCATGGCCCTAGGATGTAAATGGGAACTCCCCTCCCTCAGTGGATTACTGCAATTTCCAGCATGCCAAGTCTCCAGGAATCTGAGAGGGCACCTGTGGGATACCCCTGAGACATGAGCTGCCCCAGCCAATTCACCATACTGGAGCCATTAAACTGGAGGCAGGGGTGGGGCCATTTCCATAATCTTGGGATAACAGTCATCTGCTTCTCTTCACACAGTGGTTGATGAACTGCGGCTCACAAGCCATATATGGCTCTTTCAGGGTGAACATGTAACTCTGACGGAACATTAAAAACATTTGAAGGTTATTATTTCAGATAACGGTGATTTCATTGGTTTGGAAAAACATATTTAAGGCTCTTGACTGATTCTAAAATTGTTAGGAGGGACAGGATTGGTTCTTCGGTCTTAAGAGTTTTCCAACTCCTGTACTAGGTGTTGAGCCTAAGTCCATTGAGGTATGTCAGTTCCTTACATCTGCTCCGGCTGAGCTTGATGTCAAACTCAATTCACTTGATGGGATTTCCACATCAAATTCATCTGTAGTGACCTAAGAAGAATGTTGTCTACCTTGAAAGGACAGGGTCTAAATTTCCAGTAGTCTATAGCACATAGCCTAGGCGTATTCTCCCATTGGGTTCTATATACATATTGCTAAACTCTCACCACCACCGCTCCCTTAATTGGGGGTTGTTCTGCCTGGTTTATCCAGAAACAGAAATGTTATTGACTTCTTCAATACATATATTCCTGCCTACCACCCCCACTCTTCCCCCAGCCCTCCAGACTTGAATTCCCAGTAATGTTTACTTATCAAACTTGTAGGGATATCTGATGATTTAAGATGATCTTAGCATAATAATGTATGGAAGCAATTGAAGATTGAAGAATTGATACATTTAAAGTATGGTACTGGAGAAGAATGTTGAAAGCATCATGGACTGCTAAAGAAACAAGACTGTTTTGGAAGAAGTGTGGCCAGAGTGATCCTTAGAGACAAGAATGGCAAGACTTCATCTTATATATTTTGGACATGTTACCAGGAGAAAGCAGTCTCTGGAGAAGGGGATGAGGATTGGTAAAGTGGAGGGGCCATGAAAAAGAGGAAGACCCTCAAGGAGCTGGATTGACAGTGAGGCTGCCATAATGGCTGCCATAATGGGCTCAAACATAGAAACAACTGGGAAAATGGTTGAAAACCAGGCAATGCTCTGTTCTGTTGTGTATGCTGTCAAAACGGCTTGATGGCAACCTAAACACAAGTTTGGGTATTTTCTACTTTCCTTTCCATTGACATTTGTCTTTGTTTCACTTTGTTACTGTTTTAGGTTTTTGTGGTTATTTTCATTTCTTTGATATTTTTTCAGGATAGGTACATTTGTAGTCACTGGATTAATGGGTTGTTGAGGATATGGCAGGGGAGTTTCATGGGAAATTACTAACTAATTACAATGAGTACAAGAAAGAAGATAATGTTCTAAAATTGATTGTGGCAATGATTGTACAACTTTCTTGATATGATTGAACTATTGATTTGTATCATATGTGGATTATGTGCTCTTTGAAAAAATGGTTGTACATATTTACAAGCTCACCAGCAATGTGTGAGTTCTATATTTCCGGAGCCCTCTCAAGTATTTATTGTTCTCTGTTTTTCTGAATTGGGCTATTATTGTGGATGTAAATTGCCATTTTGATTTTCATTACCTGAATGGCTAGTGACCTTGAGTGTGTCCTCATGTATTTTTTAGTCATTCTAGTGTCATCCTTTTTGAATTCTCTATTCATGTCTCTTCTTACCTTTTAATTGGATTTTTTTCTTAGGGAGGTGTTACAGAATTCTATAGATTTTAGTAACTAGTCTCTTGTCACCTGTGTCATTACTAAAGATATTTCCAAATCCTTGTGTTCTCATGTTTATCTTTGATGAAGTCTTTTCATGTCCATATGTTTTATTTTTACTAGGTCCCAACCATCTATATTGCCTTCCACTATGTGAAAAGTATTTAAGACTTACAGGCATTTGCCATGTTTGCCTGTTTGCCACATAGAGTCATTAAGTTTGTCCAAATTTTCTTACTTATGATTATTTATAGCTTTGAGGTTAGGCCTTTAATCCATCTTCAATTTGTGTGTGTGTCGGGAGGGGGGGTTGGTGGTGAGGTATGTATCATGTGTCATTCTTCTACAGAGGAGAATTCAATGTTATAGCATCATTTTTCTGAAGAAGTGACCCTTTTCTATTTAATGTTTTGTGGGTTATTTTTGCGGGGGGGTGGGGGCGTGTCTGGGGTGGGTGGTGACAGAAAATCAGCTCCTGAAGGTGAACACTTTTATTTCTTTTATTCCTGGGTTTTCTATCATGTTCTATTGGGTTATGTATCTGTGGCAGTCATGTACTCGTGTCAATTTCATGACTGGGAGTCTAGGGGTGGAGTCTAGCCAATCTGGAGATCGCCAATGAGGCCTTTGTGTGGGCATGATTTTCTTCTGAGAATTCTGGGAAGAATTCTTGCAGTATTTCCCAACTGGAGAAGAGAGGCTTGACTCAGTCTTAGGGAGTCAAGACAAAATGGTGGCATACTGATGGATCCTGAGTCCTGGAATCTGGAGGAACCAGAGGAGAAGCCACATGGGCTTGCCATGATGGAGGCTGGAAGAGTCACAGATAGACCCCTGCCAGTGCTGAGATGCTTCTGCCACCAATAGATAGTGCTGATGGACATTGAGTCCTGGAAATGAGAAGCCACAGAGAGATCCCTGCCAGTGCTGAGGTACTTCTAGATTGTCCTGGTGCCATTGCACATGCCTTGAGAGTCAGAGGGAGACTTTATGGATTGGTATCAGGCATATAGACTATTATCGGACTTATTATTTTGGACTGGACTGGGTCGGGATGCTTTCTCAATGTTCCATTCCGTTTGTATATAAACCTCTCCCTTATATTCAAAAGCATTTTTGTGAATTTGTTTCTCTAGTCTACCAGACTACCACAGTATCCATCACTGTACTGACACCAGGCCGTTGGAATACTTACTGTCACTCTGTGGTAGGTTTTGAGGTCAGATACTACAAGCTCACCTGCTTTGTTCTTCTTTGTGAGAAGTTCTTTGCTGTTTATGGATGTCTTCCCTCTTCCATTGAAGTTGGTAATTCATTTTTCCATTTCTTTAAAGAATGAAGCTTGGGATTTAGATAAGAATTGCATTTTATTTGTAGATGATATTAGTTAGTATTGATATTTTGCCTAATATTGAGTATTCCTTGGTAAAAGCACAGGTTGAATCAAATTGGTTGTAAAGAGTAGCTTGGTCTAGTTCCCCTTTTCAGGGAAAACTTTTGTTTTTCCCCATTAAATGTGATATTGGCCATTGGACTTCTACATATGGACTTTATCATGTTAAAAATTTTCCTTTCTTTTTCTATTTTATTGGCTTTTTAATTAGAAATAGGTGTTGAATATTATCAAATGTTTTTCTCCACAATTATTGATGTGATGTGAGGTTCTTACCCTTTTTCTTATTTATGAGGTTGATTACACTGATTGTTTTTCCAGTTTTGAACCACTCTTGTATTCCTCCTATGAATCCCATCTGATCTTTGTGGAATTTTAAATAATAATAATAATAAATATAACAATTATTATTATTAAAGGGTTTCAATTGACTAGGATTTTGTTGAGAATTTTAAAATCTATGTTCATGACATATAATGGGCTATAGTTTTTGCCTTGTGGAATCTTTACCTGGTTCTGGTATCAGGGTTAAACTCACTTCATAGAATGAGATTATTGTCCCTATCTCTATGTTGGAATAGTCTGTGTAGAATTGGTGATAGATCTTCCCTGAAAACATGGTGGAATTGTCCTGTGAAGCCATCTGATCCTGGTATTTTCTTGGTTGGAAGGTTCTCAAAGACCTTTTCTATTTTTTCTTTGCTTAGGGGTCTGGTTTTCCTTTTTTGTTGACATTTTTCTACATTAACTTGAGTAACTAATGTATTTCTAGGGGTTTGTCCATTTCTTCTAGAGAATTGAATTTATTGGGGTACACTCTTGTATTACTGTGACATTTTTATTTATAAACATTCTATTTTTCTTTCTTTTTTTTTTTTTTGCTTCCCTTCCATCTCTTCCCTCTTCCTGTTACACCCTTAATCTGGGCCTCCTCATATTCATCATCTTGTCTATTGATGTATAAACCATGCTTCTTTGTATTTCCTTATAACCATGGTTGGTAATAGACACTGATCTTTGTAAGATTGATAGAATTTGCTAAGAAAAATGTTCTCTAATTTAGTACGTGTCTAGTGGTGTTTAAGGGAGTTTTCGCTGTTTTTATTAATGCATAAAATTTCATAGTACTAATGTACCACAGTTTGTTTATCAATTTCTCTGTAGTTGAGATTTTTAGTTGTTTTCATGGCTTTCTCTTTTTTTTTTTTTCTTTTTTCCTCCTCTGTTTTTGAGTTATTTGAGCGGGCCGTCGCATGAGGTTGAATACAGAGGCACATGGTTATAAAGCTTTGGATTCTTTTATACATTTTCCCCATGCCCCCTTTCCTCCCACTTTCACTCTGAGGACATGTTTGAGTGTTGGCAGGCTCTTTGTTGAGCATGTGGCATAACTAGCCCTTACTGAGCATGTTTCTTCCTGTAGCCTTCTAGGTCATGGTTGATTTCTTACGAACACTCCTTTCTCCTTTCTCTAGTTGTTACTTGCTGATTGGTGGGCTGCTCTGGAGAATGACCTTTCTCCCTAGATCTCCTGCCTAACTCAATGAAGTCCCTGCATCATCATGCTAATGAGCATTCTGACTGTACTTAATCTGAGACAAATTTGTTGGTTCTTCTGGAAGTCCACAGTATCTTCAATATTCTTCAACAACACCATAGTTTACATGTATCAGTTTTCTTGCTTCCCTTCTTCATTGTTGAGCTTTCACATACATATGAAGCAAATGAAACTACAAAGGCTTGAGTCAAGTGCACAACAGACCAAAAAAATGCCATATATTTTTAAAACTTTTTAACACCTTACAGAGATCTTTTTCAGCAGATTTCCTAGGCATAACAGTTCATTTGATTTTGTCACTGATGTTTCATGTTTTCATTATGGATTCATGGAAAATGAAACATTTGATAACCAGTTTTTTCTCTTGTGTACCATGATTTTATCTATTGGTGCCATTATGAAGAGGGTTTTTTCCCCCTTTGATTTTACATTAAGTTGAAATACATACTAAAGGCTATGTGTCATCTCTGATCTTCAACAGTAAGTGCTTCAAGTTGTCTTTGCTTTCAGTAAGCCCCATTGTGTCATCTGCATCTTGCAGGTCATCCAGATTCTGGCACCATTTGCTCAGCATACAGACTTGATACATATAGGAAAGGTTAGAACCCTGACATACGCCTTTCTGGATTGTATGCCATTCTGTATCTTCTTGTTCTATTCAAATAACCACCACTTAATCTATTTCCAGATCCCTCATCAGTCCAGTGACATGCTCTAGAGTTTCTTTTCTTACCAATATTATCCATATTTTTCTCACACACAGTCGTATACCATTGAGGTCAACAAAGCATAAGTAAATATTTTTCTGGTATGCTATGCTTTCAACCAAGGTCAATCTGATATCAACAACAAGTTTCCTTGCTCTTCTTAATCAGGTTTATATTTCTGGCAGCCCCCAGCTGTTGTTACTGCAATCATTTTTTTAGTTATCCTCCGAAGAAGTTTACTTGCAAGTTATATCATTTATATTGTTTGATAATTTCCATATGTGATCATTTTTATACTCTGGAATATATTCTTTGGAATGGGCACAGACACATATCTCTGCCAGTCAGTTTCCCATGTCTTCCAACTTTTTTGTCATAAATATGTATGTGTTTCTAGTGCTGCTTCCTATAGTGAGACTAGTAATGCTGAAAGATATGGCCCCTTCAACTAAAGAGTCAATTCCTGTGTGTCCGTGAGTCCACCTTAATAATCTTCTTTGAAAGGTAGCCAGGGTACTTTCAGAAGAACCAGCAGCATTGTGAATGCCTCCTTATCAGAAAAACATGGACCTAAAAACAAGATTGCCTTTCAAGTAGGTAAGGATCATGATATGACCACCTCTTTCAAACTATAACAGGATCTAATGTAAGTCTTCAACCCTCATGCAAATAAAATTATGTCTCTCAGATTGCTTCTTGGTCAGTTCTTTGGTCTCTCAGCTTCTTATAGACTATGTATACAATCTCCCTGTCTTGGAATTAAGCCTGAACACATACATTTGCTGATATAAGTTGACTGGTATTCTATACATTTCTGGAGGCTTGTTCCTTTGCTGATACTTTCAGTGCACTTTGTACTTCTTCCTACAATACCATCAATTTTTGATCACATGCTACAACCTGAAATGTTGAATGTTATCCAATTCTTTTTAATATTCTCATTCAGTCCATTCTATACCATGGCTATCCCCCTGTGGGTTTTTGAGACTGTAACTGAATAGAAAGCCCAGTCTTCCTTCTACTTAGCTGTTGGTGATATTAAACCATTGACTGTGTGGATTACGACCCAACAGGTAACCACTATGCCACCAGGATGTCTTTCTTTTTGTTATATGACTATAATCTTCTTTTGTTGCTTTCTGTATCATTCAATATTTTGTTTACAGAAGCCTTCACTCTTGAACCTCGACTTGAATTATTATTTTTCGGTTCTTTCAGCATGAGACATGTTGAGCATATACTTCTCTTTTCATTTTCTTCTTATTTTTTGTATATTTCAAGGTAGCCGCTGACTTCTTGAGCCCTCTTTTGTAATTCTCTGTTCAGCTTTTTTACTTCATCATTTATTCCATTCACTTTAGCTACTCTGTTAAATAGAATACTTCAGATTCTCGCTCTTTTTTTTTTTTTTTTGGCATCACTGCCCTCAGGTGGTGGGAGTAGGAAGCCCAGCCTTTGCTCCGTGGAGCTGGAATCGAACTTCCATCCCAGTGGGCCACAGTCCCACGCACAACCACTACGCCACTGGGGCTCGGCCCTCAGAATCTCTTTTGACATAACAATTTGACCTCTTCTTTCTTTTCTGTCATTTAGTGATCTTTTACTGTCTTCATGTATCATGCCCCAATGTCATCCTACAACTCAGCTTTGGTCACTAGTGTTCAAGGCATCACATTTGTCCTTGAGTCCGTTAGTGTTTCCTCCCACATTATGTTAACCCCACACACGATTCCCTTCTGTGGCATCGTTATGAGCAGATGCTGATGGGATCTTTGTGAGCCATAAGGTTTTCACTGGCTGGCTTTAGGGATTAGATCAACAGGGCAGGCCATCTTAGTCTAGGGGCTCCACTGAATCTTGTTCAGTTTAATAGCAATAGGCAAACATCCATTGCAAGAAATTGAAGCTAAGTTTCCCACATGGAGGCAAGAATTCTATTATTCAACATCCAATTATCTTTGAACTTCATAGTCAAAGAAGGAAGAAAATAAATCCCCTGAGTTTCTGTTCCTGTGGGACATATATGAGTACTCAAGGGAGGAAATATAAATCATTCATTCATTTTGGAATTTTGAACTTATTTTTACCACAGTACTGGAGATATCTGAATCTGCAAGTAAACAACACTAACCATCTCATGTTAAATTTGGTTTGAAAGGAAAATTCTTTCAAGGACCTTGTGTGTTAGAGAAGAATTCAAGGCAACTCTGAAAATTGTTTGAACAGTTGGTGTTCTAGTGTCTTCCAAGAAGGAGAGTAGGGTTCAATTGCTAGCCATCAGACTTCATGTGAAGCCACTACCCATATATTAGTAGAGGCTTACTAGTCAAGATGCTAACTAGTTTTCAGCGGAGCTTCCTCCTTACAGATGGGAAGACTCTCTTATGAGTGAACCTGCATCTAACTCCATGGCACTTCGTGACTTCTCGCTGTACAAGGCAGGGGTCTGCATGAAGGGGATCCTTCCATCCATGTTTGTTTTTACTCTCTGAAAAACAAATAGATGACAGACTACTGAGCCTCCCCACCCCTCGCTTACAAATTGTTTCCGTTTTCCAATCTACTGCTTCCTTGTCTATGGGGAAAGATGCCTATTATTTGCAGAGTCCCCAAGGAAGTCGTGCAAGAGAAATAGAAATCTGGCAGCACTCTTCAGACCGCATGCATGTGCTTCAGAAGTAAAAGAGCTGAGATACCCTGAACCCCTCACAGTATCGCTTAGATAATATGAAAAGCCTGGGTTGAAATGATTTTCTGAAGCCTAGATGTTTTAGGAATCAGAAATCGTGTCCTCTTGTTTGAAGTGATTTTGAAAATTTCACCTCAAGAATGTAGAAAAACAAGGCATATGAATTTCTACCTTTAAATGTTTGGTCATACTAGTTTAATTGCAATGAACTCTAGACAAGGCTTAAGAATTCTCAAACAAAGCTGTGAGCTTTTGGAAGCAGACTGCCAGCCTGTCTTCTAAGACACCTCTGGCTGAGCTTAAACCAGGCATCCTCAAACTATGGGCTGAGGGCCACATGTGGCCTGCTGAGGACATTTACTCGGCCCCCGGGTGTTTTTGCCGCCACTGCCTGTCCTGTTTAGCAGCTGACTCATCCCAGGACTGCAGTGAATTTGTTCATAGTTTGTTTTTGTTTGACCACAGTCCGGCCCTCCAATGGTCTGAGGGATAGTGAACTGGCCCCCTGTTTGAAAAGTTTGAGGCTCCCTGGTTTGCATCATCAACTTTCAGCTAGTATTAAAGTGATTAACAATTTGAACCATTTGAACCATTCTGGCACTTGAAATAGGCCAACACCTAGGACAAAAAAGTCATTAAATCTCCTTTAATCTGCCTATCTCTATGTACCTAGCTCTCTAGAAATATTTGTTATCTATCTTATCACTTCTATTTATAAACGGCAAATGTTTTTTGTCTCTGTTTTTTACTTGCTTAGCAGCAAGTAAAATTTGAGTTCTTTTAAAATAAATGTATTTAAGTCAGAAATTCAGTTTGTTTAAAGAAATATAGTACAGGAGAATATTAGTATGGTAAAAACCATAACATGATAGAGAATTGCTGAAGTTTGACAAATAAGTGATCAGGTATTGGAAAAATTCTCTGATGTAAATCTGAAAGGCACCAAAAATTATCATGGGATTCTCCCATCCCTGTTAACTCTGAGCATATGCTTTTCAATGTACATATTTGGAGCTAGATTTATTTGGGTGATGGAAAGATATAGTGTCAGGAGGTTACTTCTTTACATTGTTAGAGAGAATTTGAACTAACAAATAATAAGGTATTGACTGTATTGGGATCAACTCCATAGTTTCTGACCCTCATTAATGATAAAAACATAATTAAGAATGTCTAAAATATACTGACTTTAGATTGGACACTATCCAGACCACAGCAGGGTTATCACTTCATACTCAACAAATATGGATGACAAATTAAAGAGATGTGAAAAAGCTACTTATTAGGTACCCACAATTGTTGGGGACCTTGTGTCCCCAAAAGTAGTCCATTTATGGGGACTACTAGACTAGAATATCCTTCCTGTGTAAACTTGGGAGCATTGCTTGATCTCTGTATGTTGCAGTTTTCACATTTATCTCTTTTTTCTCAGAGATATAAAAGCTATTGTTTGGAGAGGTCATGTAACTTAGCCAAGGACCCTCAGGAAGGACCTTCCAGTCCTCTTGCCATTAGGGTGACTCTGAATTAGGGAGACTTCATGTATGAAGGAGTAAAATTGTGCTCTATAGATTTTTTAATGGCTACTCTTTCATTAGTAGACATCTAAAAATATTTTGAGGGACCTCTGGATAGAGTCAATTATTAGGTTGGCTACCACATACATTAATCACCATGAGAGATTTCCAGAAGTAATATAAAAGTTGTATTTAGAACTCAGGTCTTACTGCTCTGTAAGTTTGTTTTTTCATAACCCCCATTATATCCTGCTGGCAGTATTTTTCCCATTAAAGAGGCTTTATGAGGGATGCTTACAAAACGCTGGAGAACAGCCTAGCCTCCAAGGCTACATCCAAGCCTAAGCTCCATCGCTACATCAGACCGTCTGCAGGCCACATTTTCATCACCCAGATCATTTCCTAAAATGGTTTTAGTTTTACAAATGAGCTTAGGGCTTCTCTGGAAGTGCCCCATGTTGACAGCATTCGATAATTAGCCTTTCAGAATGTTAATTTTCATTTCCCCCCTATGCCAAGATGAAAACCAGTGCAGGACACAAATGACTTCCTCCTTTTCATAGATGAGACCCAGAAGGGTCCTAACAAAGAAGACATCTGACACACCAGGGGCTTACTTTCCAGAGCCTGTGACGGAGGTTGGACTGGCCCTTCCTGGTCTAGCTCAGTGCCGTGATCTCACCACACCATGACTCAGCTCTTCTCCCTTGCCAACAGGTCACTGGAATATTCTTCATAGGAATTAAGGAGAGAATAGATTGATAATTTTACCATTTTCAGATTAGATTGACAATTTAAAATATGTTTGGGGGCTTATGAATAGGGGGATAAGATGCTATTGATCCTATTCATATATTTTCAATATCCTCATATGCATGTGGAAGATGAACAGTTACTCTTTTTCAGGAAAAATGCAAAAGAGTCAAGATATTTGAAGTATAGTACTCGTGAAGAATATTCAAAATATCCCGGACTTCCAGTACAACAAATGCATCTGTCTTAGAAGAACAGTTAGAAGCAAGGATTGGGAGACTGTCTCATTTACTTTGGATACCTCATCAGGAGAGATCGGTCCCTGAAAAAGAACATCATTCTCAGTAAAGTAGAGAATCAACTAAAGAGAGGAAGAGCATCAGGGAGATGGATTGATACAATAGCTGCAACCATGGGTTTAAATATAACAACCATTGTGAGGAGGATTCATGACGGGGCAGCGCTTCTTTTTTTCTGTCGCACATACAGTCACTATGAATTAGAACCAAATAGGTAGCCCCAACAACAATGGTAGGGTGAAAAGAGGATCAGTGACATAGTGGGTAAAGGACTTCCCTGCTAACTGGAAAGGTCAGTAGTTTGAATGACTGGCTAGCTGAGTCACAGCTAAAAATCGTGGCAGACTGCTCCTATAAAGGTTTATGGCTTTGGAAGCCCTAGAGTGCAATTGAACCCTGTACTATGGAATAAGAACCCACTCTATGACTAGGAGATTAATTTTTGCTTAATCTCAAAGTGTAGTAGCATGTTTGTAAATTGCCTGTTGAAGGATGTTCCATGGGCTTTTTAACAAAATCCTTCCATGAACCCATTACCTCCCTACCTCACCACTATTGTGCTTCTCTAGCATTTTTCTGTAAAAGACACAACATCCAGCATGTTACACAAGGAAAAATCTTGGTGCCATTTGAGCTCTTCTGTTGATTTTACCTTCAAGAAGCCCTATTTCTCTCCATTCTGATATAACATATCATTCTCTTTAATAATGCATTATTTTACTAAATGATTTCTTTTAGCCATTTTGAACCTTGTCCATCCGTGGCAGTCACATAATCTGGTGTCAATTTGAGGATTAAGAGTGTAGGGGTGCATTCTAGCCTGTCAATGTGAAGATAGCCAATGAGACCTCTGTGTGGGCGTGGCCTTCTCTGAGAATTCTGGGAAGCAGGAGACACTCACTTGATTGGAGACTCTCTACCGACAAGGCTTACTTCTTGTGAAACATCCCTGGGGAGAAACCACATGGAGCAACCCTAATTCCCTGAGCCGAACAAGTCACAAGGACGCAACCAGACCTCTGAAGCCAGAGAAACCACGGAGAGATCTCTACGACCACTGAGACCACTGGATCCAAAGACTTTCTACTCACTGGCTGTGATTCATTCTGCATGTGGCATCATGGCATGTGTTTTGTGAATGTGAAGAGGACTTTGTAGGTTGGTATATTGGACATATGGGCTAATATCAGACTCATGACCTTGGAGTGGGTTGGGTTGGGATGTTTTCTTAATGTACAGTTGCTCTTGTATATAAGCCTCTTTCTGAATTTGTTTCTCAAGTCTACCCAGACTAACACACCATCTTTGCTACCTGAAGCTTGTGGAATAATCCTTTCCCCTACCCCTCAGCTATATTGAGGGATAAATGACATAAAGTAAACTGTATGTATTAAAAATATACAGTTTGCTAAGTTGTTACATAAACTGGAGACTAAGTTTAAAAGTATAATTATTAGGGTTGCAGTTCATATACACATGGATTTATTCCAAACAAAAGTTGTTTAAATACTCTGTGATCAGTGGAGGGCTACAGACAAGTTCTTTCAGTAATATATTTGTCTTATTCTTGTTATAATAACTCCAGAATATTGACCAATTAAGATAATAGCTTCTAAGAGGATCTGCTGTATTATTCAATTCATGCAAAATGGTCATTTCAGAAGGTTATGATGACTGTTTTTGAAGTAACTCCAAAGTGGGTAATCTTGTGATTTTTCTCAGGGCACACAGCTGAATCCACAAAACTGTATCCACTGGCCTGTGGTGGTTGTCTTGGTGTCATTGTATGTGCTTTGGGGGTTAGAAGGGAACTTTATAGACAGATATCAGACATATGGACTAATATCGGATATTGACTTTGGACTGGATTGGGTTGGGATGCTTTCTCAACATTCTATTCCTCTTGTATATGAACCGCTCCCTTATATCCACCTGCATGTTTATGAATTTGTTTCTGTAGACTACACGGACTAGCACAGCTTCCTTTTATGACTTTCTTCTAAATGGTCCTGGGGGGTTTCAGGAACTTCCCCTCCCAGATTGAAATCTATTTGGGGGGCTACTCAGGGGATTTTTGCCTTTACTTTGACCCTGTAGATGATCTGACATGTGCCCTTCTTGGTTTGTCTTGCTGTATGTGTGTGGGGGCGGGGGGGAGGAGGGGGGTGTTCAGACTGGACTTACTCCCCATTGTGTGTCCCCAGTATTGTCCTCTGTTGAAGTATGCTCCAGGAGTCCTCTCTGTGCCTTAGCAACTCTGTGCAGATACGTTTCCTTAAGGATTGGTGTGTCAATATGGGGTCTAGTCCCTCAATCTATTTTTCCTTCTTGGTTTGCTTCTGTGTGGGTGTGTTTTATTGCTTCATAATTGCTGAGTATTATTCCATTATATGCGTATGGTCCGGTAGATTTATCCACTCATCGATTGATGAAAATTTTGCTTGCTCTGTTTTTATTTTTTTAGAGCAATTATAAATAAAGCTGTTATGAGTATTTTATATGCAAGAGCTTTTTTTCACAAAGGGATTCAGTTCTGTTTGGTTCAATACCTAGAAGAATAGTTAGGTCACATATTAGGTACATTTTTATGTCTTTTTCCCCCCCTCACATGTTTAACCTTTTAAGAAATTGCCAAAATATTCTTCTAAGTGGTTGCATCATTTTATAATCTAGCAAAAGTATATTCAATTTTGTGGCTCTAGTCCCAATCTCAGCTATGTCAACTCCCTACCTAGAATATTGCACCACAGAGGACAGCACTAAAGATATAGCCCAGGGAGAGTGGGAGGTCTGCCCAGACCACATGGGAACAGACTAAGAGGGAGAAAGAGAGAGAGAGAGAGAGAGAGAGCTGCAGACTGACCAACCAAACCCAGAGGACCACAATCCTACTCAGCTCAGTCAAGGCACAGAGAGGACAACAGAGCTAGGCCCACTATGAGACACAACGTCCTCTCACTGATCCACAGCACTGCACCTAGCAACACTGGAGATACACTGTGAGAATTGTGCCTGGTCTGACACCTCACGCCCCAGGGCCTGGTGAAGCATAGAGGTAGCACAGCAGAGCAGCAAGGGGAACAAAACAATGAAGCCCTAAAAGAAACCAAAAACAGACCCCAGATCCAGAGGGCAGGGCCTGGCACCTCATCAGACGCTATTTGAAAACATATATAAAAATCAGCAGACAGACCTGAAACCAATCACAAGGATCAATATATAACGCCACGCGCCACCTCCCAACACCGGAGCGGGGTGGCGGGGGGGGGGGGGAGAACAAAAGAAATATGGGTGAAGGGAGGCATCAGATGATGTAAGATATGGAAATCATAATAATTTCACAAGGTGGGAGAGTGGGGGAGGGAGGGAAAAAAGAGAATCTGTTACTAAGGGTTCAAGTAGAAAGAAAATGCTTTGAAAAGGATGATGGCAACATATATACATACGCTCTTGATAGAATTGATGTATGGATTGATATAAGAGGTGTAAGAGCCCCAAATAAAATTATATGTGTGTGTATATATAAATTCAGTTGCTTGGCAGACTTAACAATTTTTGATGTCGTCCACTTTAAAAATGTTAGACATTTTTGGTGGGTGTACTAACACATTCAAGTAGCCCTGGGTTTCATGTTGGGCTGCTAATGTTGTTGGATTCCTCTCACAAGTTGAAGAATTCTGTCTAGAGTTGTGGGCTAACTGCTGAGCCTATAACCACAAGGTTAGGAGTTCAAACTCAATGAGAAGCACTAAAGTATAAATATGGTTGGTAGCAAGGGGGGGCTGGTTTCAAGGTCAGCAGCCAATCATTTAGGAGAGAGAGAAAATTTTCCACTCTCATAAACCTGGATAGCCTCAGAAACCTATGTGGTAGTTCTGCTCTGTCCTACAGCTGTGCTAGGAAATGGAACCTGCTCAAGGGCAATGAGAGTTGGTACCACATCCACACTGGGTTTATGGTTTGATTTCACACTCTTTGGGTTTACTTGTTATCATTTTTGGTTATATGTTTGTCAAAGCCTTTATCCATCTTCAATTAGGTTGTTTATTTTATTATGGAATTTGAGAGTTATTTATAAATTCTCGATATAAGCATTTCAACTTTTCCAGAGAACATTTTTCAGAAAGTCTAGTGTTCTTTTTCTATAAATGTTTGGTCGTGCTTACCAGTGAAGCCGTCTGTACATGGAGTGAACTCTGTAGGAAAAACTTCAACTACAAGTTCAATTTATTTGTAGTTAAAAGGTCTAACCCATTCCTAACAGTGTATTTAAGAATGGGTAGGCTGATCTGAAAAAAAAATATGATTCTTATTTAGCCCGGACTGTGGGCTGTAAACTTCAAGGTCAGTGATTCAACTAACAAGCTGCCCTTCTGGAAAAAAAAAAAAACTTCAGCCATCTGTTTGTATAAAGATTAACAGTCTCAGAACCATCTATGTAGGATCACTGTGAGCAAGAACTTTCTTGCAGGCAGTAGGTGTGGTTTTGTAGTTTAGTAGAAGAAAATGTTGGAAATCTTTTTTTTATAATTTAAAAGTGACACTTGCAGTAAGTTGAGAATTTGTTGGGTACAAGCATTGGTCCAATCATTTCAAAGTGAGGGCCAGTACCTAACATCAAAGAGCAAGTGAAGAGTAGCCATAAATCAGTTAATCTCTGGGAACCGCCTTCATAGGACTAGGTAGGTTATCTATTTCTCCTCAAATAAGCTTGATAATCTGTGCATTTAAAGAGATTTGTCCACTTCACCTATCTTGACAAATTTATTGTCACAATTTGTTTATAATATTTCCTTACTGTTATTCTAATATCTGTAGAATCAATAATTATGCCATCATTATTCTTCCTCATGTAGATAATCTGTGTCCTCCCTCTTCTCTTTCTTGTTTACACAGACTAAATGTTTATCAATTTTATTGATCTTCCAAAAGAATAAGTTTTGGTTTTACTTATTTTCTTTATTGATTTTAGTATTGTATTTCATTTAATTATCCTCTGGTCGTTTTTATTTCCATTGTATTACTTCTTTGGATTTAATTTGTTCTTTTTTTCCAATGACTGCTTAGGATAAAATATGAGATCATTGATTTGAGGTCTTTTTTAACCCCCTCAAAGTGAGCATTCATTACCTTAAACAGTGAAAGTGAGAATGAAGCATAATATAATAGACCTAAAGATACACCTGAGAGACGATTGTTAATGTTTAACCACCTGACTTCAGCTATACCTGAAGTGATATACACCTAGATCTTTCACCTATATGAGAGATTACATTCTTTTATTTAATCCTAGTTTTGATTAGTTTCCTCTAATTTACACATTGAAAAGTCCTATCTGCTGGAGTGGTCTACACATTGAACTGCTAAGCACAGGGTCAGCAATTTAAACCCACTCACTGTTCTGTAGGAAACAGATGTAACTGTCTGTTCCCATAAAGATATAAAGTTCTGGAAACCCAAAGGGGCAGTTCTACTTTGTAGAACATATCCCAATGTCATTGAGAGTATATATATATATATATATATATATATATATATATATCTCCAGAGCAAGCAATAGGAAACCAATTTTATTTAGTACCCACATGAATCAAACTTTGCAGTAGATATTTGATATTTTTATTCTCATGTAAATTTGACAATTAGCCTGAAAACTGATAGTAACAGTATTTTTAATATCTTTTAAAAGCAATTTTTAAAATTGTGAATAAGGTAGGACTACTGCTATAAGCAGTTACAGTCCCAGAAATCTGTAGGGGTGTCACTAGGAGTGACTTGATGGCAGTGAGTTTTCTTTTGTTATTGTTAAATTTCAGGTCATCAATTTTTGCATTCAGTAATTAAGTTACTTATCAAGTACCCCCAATAGCTTCCTCTATCCTTCATTAGATTTCTCTTCTCCCTCTTAAGTAATATTATCCTATCTGTGGAAGTTGAATGATTGTTTGTCAATTTGAGAGGATTAAGAGTTGAGGTGTGGAGTATAGGCTGTCAATCAGGACATAGTCAATGAGACCTCTGTGTGGACATGCCTTCTCCTGAGAATTCTGGGAACTCCTGGATTCCTTCTTAAAGGTGAGAGACATTCTCTCTCTCTCTCTCTCTCTCAGCTCACTCCCTGCAAGACTTCCTGTTAAGAAGACATATGGAAAAAAGACTAATGGCAATCAGTTCCCCAGAGCTAAAGGAAACACATGGAGATGTTTGCCAGTGCTGAGAAGCTTACAACACCACTAGATTAATAAGGCTTCCCACCACTGACCTATGATCTTCCTTAATCTGGCATCATTGCATGTGTGTTCATAAGTCTGAACAGGACTTTATAGATGGGTTTTGGACATACAGGTTAGCATCAGGTTTATGGGCTTGATGTAGAGTGGACCGAGATGTTTCCTCAGTGCTTTATTGCTCTTGTAGCTAACGCTCTTTCTTACACACATACAAATGTCCATGAATTCGTTTCTCTAGTTTACCCAGACTAACATACTACCCTTCATCCAAGTTAATACCTGTTTATCCTCTAGCCTATTGCTTTACCTTCTCTCCCTTGTCCTTCCCAGCTTGGGAACTATCAATCTATTTCCTTATAATGAATATCTTTGTATTGAATTTTTCTTTATAAAAAGAAGGTTTATACAATATTTATTGATTTTTGATTGACTCATTTCATTCAGCCTAATGTTTTCTAAGTCCATTCATATGCTGACGTCCTTGCTGTTTTATCCTTTTTTTTTTTTTTTTAGCAATGCA